>JAECUM010012725.1:0-29855 GCA_016617855.1 Megalonaias nervosa | reverse complement strand
ATATATATATATATATATATATATATATATTATACTATACTGTGTACAGAACGGCGGTCTCGTCACTATTAGTAAATAATTACTAGACCAAAACCGGAAAATCATCACAAGGCATAATTTTATACGACTATTATACCTTACACTTATTTATTTATTTATTTATTTTTTTTTTGTTTCCTTCGTTGCACGCAAATAAACAAAGTAGATAAAAAAAATGTAGTGTATTACATGATTAAAGCAATATAACATAAACATATAACAATATAACACACAAAATACAATAGACTGATCCTTGGTCAAAATCACTAAAATTTAGGGACCATGATATAGAAACCAGTCGCAAGACCAAGTGGACATATAACACAATTAATTTTACTACATATTCTCTACATATATTTCTCAGTACTGAACTTTTCACTGTGTGACAATCAATACAAATCATATATTAATCTAAAACACCTTCAAAGATGACTTCAGGGTCAAGTTCTTGTCAAAGGTTCACCGGAATTGTTTTGAGAAGCTGAATTGTAAACAAAGCAACATGAAATGGAACACAGATTTCACTTCCAGATCATCACCATGGCCTGATTACTCACTGCGCACTGTCGCCGAAATACACAGAGACAACCACGCCATAAGCTCATATTTTCAAGAATAAACAATTACCTTTAAATCCCTACCAAAAATGCATAATATATTTCTTCTATCACCACCAACATGAGAGAGGAAAAAACTGTTCTAAAAATAGACTAGAACTACATTCGTGGGTACTGAACTGGAAGTAGTAATTGTGACCCGATTCCTGACAGGGTTAGACAATTTCACCTCAATGGACAAAACTTCCATCCGTGATCAAATCAATGTCTCTTAAATACTGCTGCAAAGTTTTAAGGAATTTCATCTATGAATATGACAGTTACAAGCTTTTATCTGAATTGGAAATACTAATTGTGACCAGATTCCAAGTGTCTGAGGAAGGAAGTATATGTCATGGAGAAATATGCCGGGAAGGAAAACAAAAGGACCAGCTCCAGGGACATTGTGAGTACTACACATCGTAAAATAATAAAATGCAAATAGCAATGAGCAACCCCTGAACAAGAATAATAAATACTGTGTTTCTTCAAAATTCTGTCTGATTTGATACAGAAAAACAAATACTCACACTATGGGGGCTTATGGAAACTCATTAAAGCCTTTAAGTGACAGCAAATAAAACAGTATACAGCTCACCGTTCGTAAAATAACTCTGATAAACGGTCCAACGGTCCAGCTATTGTGGAATGTGATCAGTGGATTGCAGATAGGTATGACTAAATACGCAATGAAAAAATGGAAAGCAATGGAAATAAAATAAGCAATGGAAATTATTGTTGTTTTTAATTTTTCTCACTGAAAAAATCACTCAAAAGAAGTTTTTATTCAACAGATGCATACATATGTGTTTGTGCTGCACAACTGAAAATAGAATTAGTTTTCAAAACTAACGATAATGTATGAAACGTGCCCTTTTGAGAAAGTATTCAATCATCGTAAACAAACGGAAACTATCACATTAAATAATGTTCATTGCCGCATTTTTGGATAGTATAAATGGAAATTATTTATTTTATTTTTAAATAATTGGTTTGAATAAGGAAGGTTAACA
The DNA here is from genome assembly GCA_016617855.1 of Megalonaias nervosa. Lineage (NCBI taxonomy): Eukaryota > Metazoa > Mollusca > Bivalvia > Unionida > Unionidae > Megalonaias > Megalonaias nervosa. The sequence continues at coordinate 28,207 of JAECUM010012725.1, read as the reverse complement.
GAAGGATTTAAACATTATGTGCAAATTCTAAGCGTATTTTATAATATAGAACATCATCAAGAATGAAGGTTCATTATTGACTTACTTAAATAAAATGCTGCTTTCAACATTCAGTTTAACTGTAATTGGTTTTTTTGTTTTTATATGTTTGTGTTGTTATTGTTGTTGATTTGCCAAGGAATTGTATGTTCACTATTTTATTATTCCCAAATTATCTTCTTCTACATTTTTTATAAACTTTCGATTGCAAGTATCGCCACAGATTAACCACATACCCATTGATATACGATTTTATCCAATGTGCCTAACAATTATTCGTGAATTACGTTATCGCGCATTTATTGAGGGCGTTTAATTTGAAAGTGTGCCCATGGTGCGAAATATAATTTCATTCACTTCGTTCTGTTTTGCAATAAGCGAATGTCGACCAGCGGCAATACCTACCGGAAATGCGTCTAGCGCAACCTCCATACACTAAAGACCTCGAAAAGCAATGGCAGATAATGAGCATACAGAAAGATTATATATATATATATATATATATATATATATATATATATATATATATATATATATGTATATATATATATATATGCACAATGCCTGTACACTTGCTGTCACGGAATTGTATAAATCTATCGTTTTATTGCACATATGCACTCGGGTTTCGTTTTTGTGTACAGCGTTACCCGAGGGTGATTGTTGTATATCGCATATTATCCGAAAAAGTGAGTTCGCTTCATCCTATGCTTCATGAGCGAAATGTTTGCATTGGGAAAACTGATATTTCTCAAGCGCACAGACGATGTAGGGCAGCAGCAGAGGAGGTGAACAGACCACTTGTCTGAATCGTCATTTGTCTAAAAAATAAGGTTCCTACGAAGGCTGAAAATAATGTCGATAACGTTAAACCAAAGCCTCTAACTGACCGAGATTTTCTCTAATTGGATTAGCTTATCTCGTTACTTCATCTCCGACTCTTTGTTTTGTGTTTCGTTTACTCACCGGGTCACTCAATTTTGGTCGTTCACCTCCTCTGCTGCTGTAATTAACCAAAGATTTCATCCAGACCTATACGATACCTAGATCTTGGGTCATGTAAATTTATCGTAATAAATCCGAACGGAACAGCTTGTGCTTTTGAAAAGAAGTTTTTAAACTTAATCATGTCCATATCCCCTGAACACCAAGTATAATAAATATTTTGTAAGGTATAATTATCTACTCCATTAAACACGACTAAAATATTGCAGTTATCTCTGATCACTTTAGGTATTTGTATATATCGCTGAGTCACATAAATCACGTCAGTATTTTTATGTCTGCCTCTGGAAAATATCCGAGCTGGATTTGATTGTTTGTCCAGCATCACATCATCATATACTACGAGGTTATTAATAAATCCATCTAGGTCATCTACAGATGGCGCTTCATCAATGTCGGTGATAAAATCAACAACATCATTACCGTCTTCATTCAGCGACTTTGCATTTTCATTAAAATCTTTAAGTACTTCATAACATCGTTGATCATCTACAGATGGTGCTACCAAATATAATTTATCCCACTTGAGCCATCGCATTATCAGATTAAGTAATAATTGTGTCTTATCAGATCCAGATGGGCCTATTATAATCATTCTAATAGAATTTGGTAGTGCTGGATGGTGCCTTACTGGTTCTTGTTTTCGTGTCGCTGAGAAGTCCATATAATAAATAATATGAATTTATATTGTATTCGATGCAGAGCACCCACGTCCACCACTGGATTAACAACAATAACAACAAAAAATAAAAGACGTGCAATTACAGGCAAATGTGTAAAATGTGGCACAAGAAAATATAAATTTATTCCTCTTGACTTGTCAGTCAAAGGTGGAGATATCGCTGCTTCATTAGGAAAATTACCAGGAGCTCCATGGGCTAAATACCCCGGTGAGAAACAGCTTCCTGGATATAATTATTGTGGTCCTGGAACTCGACTTGATATCCGACTTGATGATCAAGATCAATCAAGACCTGGAGAGTATCCAATAAATAAGATTGATCAAGCGTGTCACGTTCATGACGTTGCTTACAAAAGCAAAGATTTATAACAACGACATCTTGTAGATGTGAAATTGATTCATGCGTTAAATTCTATACCCAATAAATCTCTCAGAGAAAAACTCGCTAGTTTTCTAGTAAAATCAGCTATGAAAGGTAAAATAATGCTAGGGGCTGGTAATTAATTATATAACTATTATAATGGAATCTGTTTATTATAGCCCAAGAGGATATTGGAGTGGCAGAGCAGCGACTAGCAAACTTGCTGAAGCAGCAAAAGTCTCACATTCTGTTGCTGCAAATTGGTTAGCACGACAGGCAATATGGCAACTTTATCTACCACCACCTAAAAAAATTCAGTACGCACATTTTGATGTCAGCAACCCTAATGAAGTTCATCAAGCAGATATTTTATTTTTACCACATGACACCATTAAAATTAGCAGACGTCAATCACGCACACATAAATACGCGTTAACTGTCGTTGACGTTGCAAGTAAATATAAAGAAGCGGAACCATTATCAACAAAGACAGCATCTGAAGTTGCATCTGCGTTTGAGCGAATTTATCAACGTGGTGGTCTACGATGGCCACAATTATTACAAGTTGATCCTGGTAAAGAATTTCTTGGTGTGGTATTATTGTTGATGAAAAAACATAACGTTAAAATCAGACGAGGGCACACTGAAATTCATCGTGATCAGGCGATCGTTGAACGATTTAATCGAACACTTGCTGAGCAGTTATTTGGATATCAATATGCAAGGGAAATATCCACTGACTTTAAGTCCATGGAGAGATCTCGTGAATGGGTTGCAAGGTTACCAAGTAGCTGCTTTGAATAATGAAATTACTCGTGCAACTTCCATGAAACCTTCTAATGCGATCACAAAAAAAATTTATACAAATACGCCAACATGAATCTTCCTCTCAACCAGTATTAGGTAATGTAACTGTAAGATATTTATATGAACCTGGTGAACTTGAAGGTGGTAAAAAAAGAACAACTGATCCTATCTGTAGTGTGACTACACATAAAATTTCTAGCGTGGTTAGATCCACAGGTAGACCTGCAATCTACAGACTAAATTCGACGGCTCCTCAACGTGGATTTGTACGTGAACAATTACAAGTAATTCCTAAGGACACACAATTACCACCACCTTCACTTATGTAAACTAGCACCTCTACGTCGATTACATTCGAGACATGTCAGCATCACATTATCACGTGTATGACCAAGATCACTATTAATTCTGTCTACGGTAAATTGTCTTGGATTATTATTTGAATACTGCCATAGCATATTACAGTTACAACTTGCACAATGATTGTTCTGTCGTTGCTTTAGTGTTATAATTAATTCAGTATCAATATCAAAGTCACGCTTATTTTTTTTTTGTCACATTGCTTATAACCAGATAGTTTTTTTCTTATTACGTCATTGCTAACAGTTTGATCATTATTTTCTGTAAAATTCATAATAACCCTATGTAGTTGAGATATTCTTCTGACTCGAGATACTGCGAGATAAACTAAATTTGACCATTCGATCCGATCATCTACAATCCAGATATTTGTATCAGAAATAGTTAATCCCTGTGACGAGTGAATCGTTATAGCGTATCATAACGTCCACGGCGATTTATTCATGCTTAATGCGCTCTCAACAACATCAACAGCAACCAAAACAATATCATTCAAGACAAGATTTTGTATCCCACCACCAGGAATTTCAACTTCAATGTTCTGTCGTCGAGTATCTGCTGGGCGATAACATAATGGTACAGGTAGATTTGAAAACTTTTCTTTATGTAACAGAAATAATTTCACTTGCAGTTCATCACGAACTATTTTTCTACTTGCGACTATCAAATCAGCAGGTCTCCATAAATTCAAAAAATCATTCATAGTAGTTTCTGGAATTACTTTACGCATTATCTCACATTGTATTTTATCTTGCTGTAGTCTGATTAACCTTTTAAGTTTTTTCAGCGGTTCATCAATAGCTCTATGGTCATCAGTTATTTCTTCATAATAATCTACATTATTCTTCAGCCATTCATGTGGAGATTGTCCAATAAAGGGTGGTGGTTGACCATGATCGCCACACATTATTACAGCAGTATTCTTTGTCAATAACCATTCAAGGAATATTTTTAATATTTCTAACGACACCGTGTCCACCTCGTCCCAGATAATATACTTAGGTATATATTTCTCACCCATTCGCTCAGGAGTCCATGTGTCTCCGCACCATATGAAGAAACTATGATATGTACAAGATTTTACTCCTCGTTCTTTTATTTCTCTGGCGAGTTTATGTGTCGGTGTCAAAACAATTATATCTGAATGGTTGTTAAGGAATAATTTAATCGCACGAGTTGTTTTACCTGAACCACCGCATCCATTAAGATAAACAGTTTAAGTCTAGCCACAGGATCATACACAGATGGTGCTGATGACAATTCTGATATTTGATTATTTTTGTAATATATTTCCTTAATTTCAACGTCGGCAGATTCAGAATAACTAAGTATATTTTCTTGTTTTATTCTCCATGATCCCCATTCACCATTACCAAGTAGCGGCTTTAACAAATCCGTATATTTTTTATTTATATAAAACGAATCCGTAGCAACTCTGACAGCGTAACGAGGAAATCTATTTATCATCGACAGTAGATTTATCAACGTAGGCTAGCATTGAAGATCTTAAATGAGTAAACTGCGGTGAGTCGCCATCAATATAGCTTACAATTGTACCTAGTTTGGTTCCGTCTGATAAATAAGCATTACTTCGATTTATAAATGTGTTTTTTTTTTCGGTTGTATCAGCGATTATAAAATCGAGTTCCGCATCGTCCATAATTAATCTTGTACAGTGTCGTTTATGATCATATGATCCTCCTTGTGTAAATTTACCGATTATCTTTCTACCAAGATCTTTTGCAAATTTCTCATCGCTTTCTTTCCTGCATTTATATATTTTAACAATGTCATCTTCGTTAAGATCAGGAAATTCTTTCCTGGCATCATCAATATTAAATCTATCCGGTTCTGGTAACCAAAATTGTTTCTGTAGACGATACGATATAATCGCCTCATTTACCTTTGATGATATTAAAATTCCAGCATCGAGCATATATCGTAATAGTACTATTGGAACCCAACATTTTTCTGAAAAATGTTTTCCAAACCAAGCATAAGTAATCGGATGGAGATTTTCTGTAAACTCGAATGATTCTATATATGCGAATCCGGTTAAGTCAAAATCTGGTAAGGGTCCGTTTATCGCAACTCTGGTCATCTCGTGTGATGGATGTCCAAATCTCTTAAAGCATTTAGAACACTCTCCGCATCCAAGAAAACTTCCAGGATAACATGCTGCCATATCAACTGAGATAACGTCGCTATAATCGTATTTAGTATTCCATAATCCACCATGTCCATATTCAATACAACTTTTCTGGACATCTTCAAGAAATTCCGATCGTGTCGGTTTCCATGAATTTTTCTCCTGAGCAAAGTGAGCAGCAACTGATGGAACGGTAAAACAATTATTTAATAATTGTCTAACTTTGACATCGTCAGAAGTATATTTTAATGCAAGATTTTTCATCTCTACATGAAGAGTTTCTGTACGATAAATATCACCACCGGGCCGTACAAACTGATCATAATAATCATATTCTGAACTTTGAAACAACCAAACAGATACAGGGTCACTTTTACTGATATTCCTGATAAAATCAAATATATGACCATTATAAAATTTAACCGTTCTGTCTCGTGGAAATATTGTTACTGCCATAGTCCATGCATGCGCGTTATGATCAATAATATCTATCGAAGCTCCTCTTGTTTCATATTTCGATTTATATAAAATCTCTCCCGTTAACGTCTTCACTGTTACTGGAAATTTTAATATCTTTCCCAGCTCAGCAACATCTTTAATAGATGCTCCAGTATCTTTAACTGCTTCTGCGCACGTATTTTTTTTTTACATCGTAAATCTGTTAAACCATTGCCACGTATCGCGTTTGTGAAGTGTTCTGTAACACGTTCAGCTACACAATTTATTCTTGACTCTGACAGTCTCATCGGTTTGAGATCCCTAACGTTAGGTTTATTATTCAGCGGATATATTGCATAGACAACCGCAGTCACAGGGTACACTCGTTCATAATACGGTTTGTCAATACCAGTAAGTATTCCGGGTTTGGATTTATTATTTAAGAGAACAATATTATTTCCCGACTGCATGCGTACAGGATCACGCTTGTCACGGATAATCCAAGTGTCGTCGTCTGTCCTTACAATAAATTTTATTAAAATGAAATAGTTTTGAACATCAAGGTGGTTAATAATCTCTCTTCCTCGTCTGTCATTCATTATAGTATCGACAACATTTCCAACTCTGAATGTTGACCACACATGAGCCGCACCATCGTCACGAAATTCCTTCTTGGCTTCACGGATGCGTTTGGTTACATCCTGATTTGTTAAAGCCAGATCTTGCATCGAAAAACTAAATTTATATTTCGGTAGTCTGTCAAGATTAAATCTAGCTCCCGCTGAGACGGCGGAAGTTCAATTGCGAACAATTCCTCCATTATTATAATTAGGACAAATATATATTTAAATTGAATTTTAGTATATATATAATGATTCAAACAAAGAATCGATGTGATTGGCTTATGATCGGATATACTTCTCCTTGTAACAAAAGCATGTGTAAATGAATTCTGCTGCTACCATATGCAGAGCGTTAGACATGGTAGTAAGCGACCAAAACCGTGAGTGCAATGTGGTGTTGGAGTCAGAGGAAAAACTCAGTTATGTGTAAAATGTGGTGGTAAAAAATATAGAGAACTAAAACGATATTACGATAAAAAAAAATAATACCTTGACATTGTCAGGTAAATCTCCTATAAAAACCGCAGAAGATTATCTCGCTAGATTTTCAAAAAAAAAAAAACAAACAAACGATTTAGACAAATAATATTATTATATAAATGGAGCAAAAACAATTTGTAACGCATCCCATAATTAAAAATTATGAGGCGTCTCGAGATGGTGTAATCAGGCACTGCCGATTAAAAAAAACAGTCAGTAACATTAATAAATTTGGTTATTTTGTATTTATTACCAGTGGAAATAAACATTATTTATCACACAGGTTCATATTCGAATGTTTTCATGGGGTCATCGAAGATGGACTTGTCATTGATCACATTGATGGAAATCCCAAAAATAATCATTTATCTAACTTGCAAGCTATTACACAGAGTCAGAATTCTACACGTGGAAATACAGGAAGGTGTAAAGTATTCGGAAAGAGAGTTATTAAAGCCATAAATATAGAAACAGGCCAAGAAATAACTTTTCCATCAATAAATGCAGCTGCCAGATATTTTTGCATCCACTCATATTCGGTACAACTTGTCGCAAATAAAACATACAAATCTGCATTTTCAAAAAAGTACGATCAGCGGATAATGTCAGATAACTCTATCCTCTTAACTTAAAATACAAAAAAAAAAACAAAAAAACAGAATAAATAAATATTTTTTTTACTGTATAGTTCGACTCTGTCAATTTTGCCAAGGGTTTTGTTTAGTGAAAGGTCCACCTTCACTGTCGCTACTATCAGTGTCACTTGTTTCACCTTTGATAGAATCAAATAACATAATCTTTCTCAATTGCATTATACGATTGTCCACAATCTTTTTCTCTTTCGTACTCTTGAGATAATTCGGATCTAATTTTTTCGATTGAACGTGCAAGAGGTGCAAATAGCTTCACCTGTGTGTCGTTTACCATTGCCAAGGATTCTAACATGGATTGATAAATTAATTTCACGAATCTATAATTAGATGGCAATGTGTATTTATTCTCGAATTTTCGTTGTTGTAATGATTCAAAATCACACATAATTTTCTGAGGATCAAGATTATCAGATATCTTTATTCCGTCATGTTTTAATTTTTCAATAGCACAAATAATATCATTAATGTTTTCGTAGTTCATTATATATATATTTATTTATTTGAAATGAAAATAATTGACATTCAAGTTTTTAACTTTGACTTTTTACCTTGACCTTGAACTTTGACCTTTCAGGTTTTTAAAGTTGACTGACTTTGTCTTTTGTATATATTATTATTTTATGTTAGGTTGACTGACTTTGTCTTTTGTCTGTATATGTTAGGCTAGGTTGACTGACTTGGTCTTTGTATATATGTTAGATATGTTAGGTTGACTGACTTGGTCTTTGTATATAATTATTATTATGTTATATAATTATTATTATTAAAAATATCAAAAATAATCAGTAGCATCATAAGCGGTTACCCGTCACTGAACCCCTTGATAGCCTTTGTGCCTTTCATGGGGTCCTTTGCATGATGATGTCTTTGTTATGACCGTTATTGGAACCCCATGTGCTGTTTCTATTGGCTAGCATTCTTTCTGTATGTTTCTTTATGGGGTTCTTCAATGAGGTAGAGAGCTCAGGCATGCTACTGATTATTTTAGGGAGCTTTTGCATAGACACGTCCCCCGGCGAATTGCTAAACGAAACGAAACGAAACCGAAACGAAATTTTAGAGATTCAGAGGACTGTCTAGGCATTGCGAATTCAATAACCCCCCACCAAATCAAACCCCGGGGTAAGTGCAAAACGCACTCACCACGTTGTTTAACGTGATGAGGGGTATTGAATTCGTTGGAGCTGTGCTTCGCTCCCCAACCTTATATATAAAATGGCATCGTTCCGAATACTGTCGACACTCGTCAGCCACAGGAATCGAACCACGGCCGTCAGTATCATAGTCCAACGCTATAGCACTGCTCCATTTTTCCGATTCATACATATAGACGTTTTAAAATTATTATATAGTTAACCCAACACTGAATAAGCAGGCAATTTACATGCGAGCAGTATATGCTGAATAAAATTACAATTATTGTAGAACTGTAGCGTAGATTTACTTCAATTTACAAACACAATTTATAAAATATGATAATTCTACACAGGAAGTCGGGAAGTTCAAGAGTACATTCAGATCAATATAACATGCCACACCTTTTTTATATATATATACCTTGTACTTATATATAACATGCGTAGAGAATAAAATCAGTTATTGTAGAACTGTAGCGTAGATTTACTTTAATTTACAAACACAATTCATAAAATAATCGCACATTACATTTTCTGTATAAGTTATCCGTTCGTTAAGTTAAAATACATGTATACAGTTGTGTTTATAAGAGCTAAAAATAACTCTGATTTGTAATTACGCACTTGCATAAACCGACGTGATTTAAAGTCATCAGAGTCAAAAGGTGCATAAATATCCTTTTCTATTACAAATTACTGCTCCAGTGACAGCTAATTGCTAACAGAGAACAAATAAATCGTTAAACAATTAACCGTTTTGATGGAGGAGAAAAAAAATATCTTCGTGGTCTTATGAATTGACGCAGCGACGGGGGGGGGGATAATTGTTTAATTTACTCTAAAGAGAGTACAGAGTTATCTCGCTTCATTATATGTACAATTGCCTCAATAGGAATTGATTATTATTCAGATTTTAATGATTTTGAGTACTGTTTAACTCATCAGATTAAAGAATTTGTAACCATTTCATTAATCAGAGTACCGTTTAACCCATCAGATCGAGAAATTTGTAACCATTTCATTAATCAGAGTACCATTTAGCCCATCAGATTATGAAAAATCAGTAAAAAAAATATTATTTCAGAATCAGATTATTTTTTATTTTTATAATTTACTCGGACGTTCTAGAGCGTACATATAGATTAATATTTAGTGATTCTTGTCTTAGATCCAACAGGTGTCCAGTCTGGTCAGTAAGCTTGAAATTTATCCTTGATAATAGCGGATTATGTACACGTAGATAAACTGGATTAATTGGCTCAGATACAATTAACCACCCAGGGGGCGCTTGAGGACTGAATGAATATAATATATATCCTTGTTGAGCTTGAGTGGATTTTTCAAGATCTACTTGATAGCTGCCATCAATTACGTCACATACTAAATTGACTGCGATTGTTGATGTTATATTAACAATACCAGGTGAGATATGACGGCCTCCACCGTATGGATCGTTATTATGTTTAAGAATAACCGGTGGCGGGGCTATTTTTTTCCATGATTCAATTACTCCGGGAAAATATTCATCGATAAGATCTACGAGTCTCCATTTTAATCTATATGAATCTAGTTTTGGTATTGTAAACGTTTGTAATTGAAATATTTTTATATGATATCCTTTTGAAAATGATCTTTTATCTTCTTCAAGTATTTTTAAGATAAAAGTTCGATTAATGATGTACATATCTGATCTGAGCTTATTTAGATGTTGTATTATTTCAATGATGTTCTTTTTCACGTCCTCGTCGTAGACTTGCGATAACGATGAAAATAAATTTTTTAAATCATTGATTTTATTATTGTGTTCAAATTCGATCAAAGCAACCCAATCATCGATCGGTTTTTCATAAGGGACTTCAACGTATTCACCATTGACGAGTATAGGCCGTCCTGTTGCTGGATCAAGTTTGAGGTCGGTTACAGAATGATGACCATAACGAGGAAGCCACGTTCCATCAGTATCAGTATAATCTCTGTTGTTCAACCAATCAAGTAGATAACTCTTGAAACCAGGAATTCCGTTGAAATAAACGTCCGGTATTTTTATATATTTTCTTTCTGTGATAGAAAAATCATCTAGTTGTGGTTCTGGTGGTCCTTGATAAACTGGTGGAACATCAGGCCATCCTAACATTGATTTGATTGAACTTTGATAAATATCTACAACATAATCAGGGGAATTTATTTCAATCGCCGCTGATAATGTTGGTTCATAAACAGTAATTGCTATTTTTGATTCCTTTCCTGTAATAGATTTAATTCTGCGCTGGAATTCATCATTGATCTGTTCTATTTGATAACTGCCCGTTGAAATTCCAACAACTTGCCAATCAGGAGTTCCATCAGGTTTATTCTTATTTGCAAACTCTAATGAATTATTCGGTTGTAGTCCACTAAATGGTTTTGATCTAATATTTGGCCAGCTATGATAAACTCGTAATTGCGCTAATGCTATTTCTTTTGCTGGAATTGCGGTTGGAAAGTTAACTCTAAACTCAGGATTGGTCGAACTTAATGATATCATAGTAGTTTTTGACGGTGCTGTATTAGTGACGATCTGTTGAAGTAATTCTCTTGACAGCGTCAAGGACTCAGTCATTATTATTCTTGTTATTATTTAATTCTCCGCTTTTTCACCTTGGCTATTGTCAAGGAATGCTTCATCATAGGTTTTCATTATCGTTGCGAACTCCTCATCAGATATTTTACCATCGCTGAGGTACGAAGAAATATATGTCGATAATTTAGAATACACCGTTGTTGCTGTATGTAATTTTATTATATACTCGTGTAATTTAGTATTTGTACATGCAGATATCTTCTTAGCGATAATACTGAGAATGCCTGCGATAGTCGTTGAAGTTGAAACGACAATTGTTACAACTGCAGGCGCTGTCATTGTTATTGTTGATAATAATAATCCAGCTCCAGCAATAATAGCAGAAACTGAGTAAACAATTATATCAATGACAACCATACGTATGCGATATTTTTTTACTTTTACTGTATAATCGTCGATAATATTGTTTAATTCAATCTGACATTTACATACTTGATTGTATCTGTGACGTTGAACGTCGATAAGTGACTCCGTCACTAGGGTTTGATTCATTATACTATGACGTTAAGTAATTAATTAAGGAATTTCAGCTACGAATTCCAGACACCACCAGTAACGTCTCGGGGGCATTTCCGTTGATGTCAACGTAAATGTTTCTTTGGTGTTCTTATTTAACATCACAAGTAGAGGATTATGACATACATTCGGCAATGATGAAGCGGCCGCAGTAATTTCCAAACCATACATGGACAGCCTGTATAACCTAGTTACTTCTGCGGTATGTTCGAGAGTGTTATTTTGTGGTGTCCATGTTGATGATCCCGACGCTACTGTATACACGATATTTTTAATTTGTCCGTGTGGAATTTTAACAAGATTAGTTTTTTGAACAATGTTAGGAATTCCACTGACAATGTCGTTGAGTTTCGTGTTAACGTCGGCGAGTTTGATATCTACGGTTGGTGGATCACCAAAAAATTCATGTACAGATTTGTTTATGTTTCTACGAAAATTTAAAAACGTTTGTACGTGTCTAGTAAAATTAGTATTGAGTGTAGTCATTTCATCATTGATTGTTTTTAACGAAGTTGTTATTGGAATTTCCTTATCAACGACGTATTTCTTCGTTGCAGCATCAAAATCAGATTCTGGTGTTCTGAGATTATTAATACCATTATTATTCATGTTGAGAAATGCACGCATTATACCACCGTTGGCTAATACGTACTTAGATTCTTGATCATCGACATATTTTTTTGTCACGGCGTCTGTATCTGCAGCTGGGTTTCCAAGGTCTATAATTTTATTTCAATTCATGATAATGTAACCCGTGAATGAATCACCAGCTTTCTTAATATAATCGTTGACTGACGTACCGGAATCTTGTATTTTACCTTGATCAGTAAAAGTAACAATATTATCAACAACCGCGGTAGGAACTCGTATGAGTACATCTGGCAGTTGTATATTACTTGTCTTTAATCGTCCTTGTTTATCCTGAAAAACAAACGACTTCATTCTGATCCACACTTGTAATGTTTAATAAATCATCGATTTCATTTCTGAGCTGGTTAAGAGTTGCATATTTAGATAAATCACCTTGTTGCTAAACTTTACCACGAGAAGATCTTCCGTAAATATCTACCATTATATTTACTAATGTCTGTTTAAATGTGACAACATAGTATATTCATGCACGACTTTATGAGGTGGTTTTGTTGATTTTGATACAGCATCAAGTACAGCGAGTACTTCACGACCACATATTGGCGGATCAGTTAATGTTTGTGTTGGTAATGTTGAATACCAGATTGGAATACTTTGCACGCTGCTAACATATTCTAAAAATTCTTTTGGTGGTGCTAGTCCATATGAATCAAAAAAAATAATTCCACGTGGATCAATTGCATACGCAACCCAGTGCGTGCCACGGCCAGAGTTTTTATCGAGATTAATAATACCAGTTTCAATATTGTTTCGGTTTTTTGGTAATTGATCACGCATAAAAACACCTCTGAAGTTTTTTATTTTTAATTTTTATCAGCATCAAGTAAATCAAAATTGGACATGGGCAGAATCAATGAACTGTCCCGGGAAGTCTTAGACCCTTTCCGTACCATGAATATGGGGTCCCTGGCAATCTTAGACCCCTCTCCTTTTTTTTGGAGGTTTTTATTCCTTGACTCGTTGCTTTCTTTAATGCCATTCCAGCAGCAGTTCTAACGGCGCCTAATGCAGCTGCTTTTGCAACAGCTGGGGCTGCAGCGGCTATTAATGCTGGTATAGCTGCAAGAAGTGGAAATATACCACCCGTCTTAGCGATGTCTTTAATGGCGCCCGCAGAAAGATTAAGTTTTATACCTTTATTTGATTTTTTGGCTTCATTGAAATGCCTGAACTGACGTTCTGTAAGAGATAATTTATTTGCACCGCTCATTTGTTCTCTTTTTAGCGATATTTTTAATCCGCAGTTATCTTTTGATGCTGATTGTAGCCTTTTAATCTGACCAGGAGTCAGGGTAACACTAACATGATTATATGACATTATAATATCATAAACGATCTAATTACATGTTTTCTACTGAAGCATCAACAACTCGCATTCGTCCACCAACACCTTCAAGTAACATTGATTTATCGCTGAGTATAACAGTGATTGCTCTGTAATTAGCAATAACTCCTATTGTCATACGAGCTCGAAAATGTATATCAACTACTGATTGTCTGGTTAAATCTAAATGTTCTAGTGAAAAGTAATATATTGGATACAACGTTGTAAAATCTAACTGTGATATTTGTAAACCAGTATCAACATTTTGATCACGCCCCATAAACGACATAAGACGATGATATGCACGTGCTACATGATTTTGATCGAAATTCAGTAAAATATCCTCGGATGGTTCTTGATGTCCATTTATCCTCAACGAAACTTCGGAAACACCAAGATTGTCAAATATCATAATACTACGCAATTGATCATTTACCCGTACAGCATCTTGAAATGCAATGAATATATGTCGTGGTGCAGAAACACCTTGCTGAGAAGCTATTTGCCATGTAAATAAACCATTAATGTTACTCTGGATAGAATTTGTGGTCATTGTTAACCATGATAACGTCGATTTACCGCCGCTGCTCATGAAAGTAAGTAACCGATCTTCTTCAGATATTGATGGAGTCATTACTGGCATCCACAATGAAAGTTTTGTCAGAATTACTTTACCAGCATCACCAATAGGTCGCCATATTGCATCATTGTCGGTTGCTTTTCGTACGAGTACAACTGTATGCTTGGCTCCGAAAATAACCTTTCTAACATTTCTACAAAATCCAAAGGTATGTGTCAGTGGAATTGCACAAGAAAACGCTCTTCTATTTCCTTGTAACATTGATCGACGTGCTGCAAATCCTAAGTTAAATTCTGGATTAGCACCATGAACCACCGGATTTACATCAACGTCAGCGGCGCCGGCGAAGTTTCTTGGTCGTCTTATATCATACTGTCTGTTGTCAGGGTGGTCAGAAGTATCCTTTACAAACATCATTGATGGACCAGCTGATCTTGAATAATCATCGCTGTATCTTGCAAGGCCAAGTATCGTCGTTGCAACGTCAACGTCTTTTTGATTGATTCAATATTTTTTCCGTCAATCATGTACGTAGCGCTATCAAACAACGCCAAGATGCCATTATCAACAAAACCAACTCTAACATCAGCGTTGTACTCAGTATTATCTGTTTTTATAATCTCACCTTCTACTTCAATAAATGCTTCAGCGGGTAAGAAATACCTACTTGTATCTTGAACTTAAGTTCAATTCGTCCACGCTGATCTGGAATTCGTGCGTCATAAGAATAATATTGATAATCACGCACAGACTCATCTTTAAGAACTGGTGCGTCCATATCAAATGCGGGATCAGATATACGTTTGAACATCTTTATTATATTTATTATCGTCTAACACGAAGACCACTTCGGGAAGTGAGACCACTTCCTGCTATCAGACTAGCGGTTATATTTTTTTCTTTTTCTGACATTGGTACACTAGCCAACTCTGCTAGTTTTTGATTAGCAGCTTCATTTATTATTTTACTAATATTTGCGGGCATTGTTTCAGTGCTAGCCAGTTTCACTAGTGGCTGAGGTTTTCGTCGTATTAATCGTGCTAGTCTATCCTTGATTGCTGAGAATGCCTTACTAGCAACATTACCAACAGCACTAATACCTTTTTCACGAACAACATCAATAGCTTTCATTCCCAGTTGCTTTGTAATCGGTATTGCTTTTGGGGCTATCCTTCTAAATAGACCCTGAACAACATCACCTAGTCCATCTCCGTAGGTCGTTTTGTATACTGGTAATCGTGAATTTATTACCCTGACCATGGTTGGTCTATGAGTATTGTGTACGATCATATTATTATTAAGTGATTTTATCACTAATTGCATCTAATTACATACTTAGTCACTATGATAATCATCGGCGATTTCATTAATGAGGGACCGATACACATTAATATCCTTAACACCGCCTGTAAATAATCGTTTACAAATACAGCTGCTTCATTAATGATTTCTGGGGAATTATTACCAGCTCGTTTTCCCCCAATGAGGATTTCTAGTTCAACATCGGCAAGAACGTTGTTTGGACAAGTAATAAGGCCGCTTCCTTGATTAGTAAAACCGCTTCCAGTAGAAGGTTTTAAAAGTCCTAATTCTTCTAAATCTTTTTGTAATTTTTCTTCTTTTTCTTTCATTGGTTTCTGTTGTTTTTCTACTTGTTTTGGTGATTCTGGATAATCACGCAGTGATCCTTCCCACGTTTGTGATTTTTGAGATTGTGGTTTTTGTTGTTGTTGTGGTTGTATTATTTGTTTTTGTAGTTGTTGTAGTTGTTGTCGTTGTTGCTCCTCCGATGTTAATTGTAACCCTTTAATATATACATCTACTGATTTAATAAACGTAATATATCTTGGATCGTTGTTTCGAGCTTGAATAACATCATGGTGTACGCGAAATATCCATTTGTACCAATTATCCTGACTTATGGAATCATCAGCGAATTCAGATTTTAAAAATTGTTTTCGATAACTATAACTTAACACAGCAAGCTGAGCTAATACTTTTGGTTTTACGGCTTTTCTAATAAGTTGAATAGCGCTTTCGGTAAACTTATCAAGCACATTAACCTTGGCTTTTGCTTCTGATTCTTTCACTGATTCTGGTATACGATCTTTTATATCACCCATTTCAGCACGAGCTTGGTCAGCATCTTCAGATATCTGTCGCATTAACTGAGCAGTAGCTATTTCAGCCGAAGTTCTCGCAAAATCTTTTTTGTTTTCTTAGTTCTTTTTGCTATTTTTCTATAGTTTCTTCAGCGGTTTTTCTAGTTTCTTCAGCGGTTTTCTCTAACGCAGGAAGAAAACCTTTAGTGGTTTCTGTAATAGGTTTAAATAATTGTTTTGTATCCTCTTCAAATTCAGCTTGAGATTCCTGACGTGATTGTAGTTGTTGCTTAACAGAACCACGAACAGGTAAATATTTTTTAATTGCCTCTAATCGCTCTCGAGCTAATCTAGCTGAGTGTGGTTCTCCAATCATTATTGATAATATTTATACTGGATTTTTAATTTACAGCAGCAGAGGAGGTGAGTGACCAATATTGAGTGACCCGGTGAGTAAACGAAACACACAACAAAGAGTCGGAGATGAAGTAACGAGATAAGCTAACCCAATTAGAGAAAATCTCGGTCAGTTAGAGGCTTTGGTTTAACATTATCGACATTATTTTTCAGCCTTCGTAGGAACCCTATTTTTTAGACAAATGACGATTCAGACAAGTGGTCTGTTCACCTCCTCAGCTGCTAGGGCTACATAATCGAAATTACCTCACCGTAGAAGAAAATGTCACATTGCGAGAAGTCTTGACAGTGAACAATCTTCTTTTACGGCTCGCGCTCCCCAGCTGTATAGGTGTGTGAATTATTTATATATTACTTTCCTATTTCTATTATAGGATATAATTATTGTACTACCACGTTTATTTTGTATTGTATTTTTTATTTTTGGTAACTCCGACTTATTTTCATATACTACAATATTATAGTCTATTTCCTAATTTACTTTTATGTGATTTAACAAAACGATTTTATATTTGCAATAACGTTGCATTTATTAAGGGACGTTAAGTACTATAAGATTCTTATCGGACACAGGTTCACTTCTGAACCTGCTTATCGCTTTGTATAGTTGTCCCGACAATATAATGAGTATAAAAGAATGAACTCAAGTTTACAGTTCATAACGTCATTTACGTGTTATTATACATGCTCGTATCATTTGTAGTACACGGATTTTTATATCTTTTCAGCTGAGTGAGTGACTTATCTACCAGCTGTAGAGCTGATTGATTGACTGATTGATTGAATGGTGGAATGCTTGACCATTGATTCATTGGTGGGTTGACTGACCAGTCACTGACTGATGGTTGATTGACTGGTAGCCAAGTGTTGTGCTGAGAGTCCCGGAGCGATATGGCCATAGAACACAATTAATTTTACTATATATTCTCTACATTTGTTTCTCAGTACTGAACTTTCTACTGTGTGACAATCAATACAAATCATATGTTAACCTAAAATACCTTCAAAGATGACTTTACGGTGAAGTTCTTGTCAGGGGTTGACCTGCATTTTTTTGAGAGGCTGAATTGTAAACAAAACACCATGCAATGGAACACAGATTTCACTTCCGGATCATCACCAAGGCCTTATTACTCACTGTGCACTGTTGCCGAAATACACACAGACAACCACACCATAAGCTCATATTCTAAAGAATAAACAATTGCCTTTAAATCCTTACCAAGAATGCCTAAATCTAACTCTTGTATCACCACCAAACGGAGACAGGAAAAAATGATCTAAAAATAGACTGGGACTACATTCGTGGGTACTGAACCGGAACTATTAATTGTGACCTAAGGCCTGAAAGGCCCAATTTGTATGGCCAATTTTAGTCAAACTTTTATACTTGCATGCCACACTTATTTCAACTTTAAACATGAAGTCTTTTGGAATTTCCTTGCAAACAAGACATGTCACAGCTGTCAGAAAGTGTGTAGTGGTGGTGTTCCACAGGGTGCAAGTTGTGGTCCAAGTGTTCTTGAGAAACCAAAACTAAATTTGCTATATCTTCCTTAATTACAGGAATTTTTCAATGCAGTAAAAACCTAATTGGAATACATGATAAGGCCTGTCTGAAAATATATTTGAAATTTTAAAATAATGATATATTAAATTTTAATGGAAATTTAAATAAACATTTAAATTTTAAAAACTAAATTTTTTAAAAAATTAAATTTTCACACAAGTTATAATATTCAGTTTGACAAATTTAAGGCAGCAAAGTTGATTAATGAATGGCATTTAAAACAAATGGTAGTCTGGGTCTGTACAACTGATAACATTTTTCAGAGGGGTACTGAAGCATGATAGCTCACAGTGATTTTGGCAGCAAATTGCAATATGCCTATCCAGATGCATATAGGTGTAAACACTAAAGAAACAATGACAGGTGCTATGTTCGACATTTATTGTGTCAGGTACTTGGGCAGTTGTTTGTATAACTAATAGTGCACTCAAATTTAAAGTTTTGGTGGGACTACTACCATGTTTTATAGCAAAAATGCATTCCATTTTAATGTCGATAACTACAAAAGTCAACAATGTGATAGGAAAATACAGTTTCAGGGAGGTTCCACCTTACTGAACAATGGTGCGAATCTCTCTCATGAAGATCTAAGCCATGTCTTTGAGGTGCTGTATATCAGTGTGCTGATATGAACTAATCTTGGTCACTTATAGCAGTACACTGCACATGTCCTTTATGAGACCTTGCTATCACCATCGGACTACTGGAGAGCTTCCAAACTGATCCAACTCTAACACTTTGTTCCAGATACCAGGCTAGACCTGAAAATATATAACATGTTTCATTTAATTCTAGAAAACAGTAAGATGTAGGCAAATGAAGTTAAAATGTGTTGGCTATGGTGATTTCAAAATAACATTCAGGTTGCAAACATGGGAAAAAATAGTAAACTTTACAGAGTGACACTCAGAAATGTGAAGCAATGGGCATGTATTAAAGTGATAGATGCATCCTAAAAATAGATGATGTTTCTACAAGCATATTTAGCCATTTACAGGTTAAATAACTAATCAGGTAGAGTATGTATCATCAAGTTTAAGGCAATGTTGGAACGGTGAGGTTTGATCATTGGTGCAAACATTAGTACATACCAGTATACTGGAAAGTCAAATGACAATGTACCAAATTAAAATTTATTACTATAAGCAATCTTATTCATGAGGAAAAAAACAATTTTGGATATTGTGAGTGAATACAGCCAAATGTGGCCACACAGATCAACTATAGGTACCAATAGATCCTATATCATCAACCAAATGTGAAATTCTGGTCCCCAAAACTTGAAAACAAGGATGGACATTTGCATGTGTGGGACATATGCAATGTACTTATTAAAATCACATGTGCAAAAATAATTCAAATGATCTGTTTGAACATTTTCAGTCTATGTTTAAGAGTGTTGGTTACCAGTTATTAAGCTCAATGATTCAATGGAATCAGATATCAGCTGATGCTGCAATACCGCACTCTGTCAAAGTACTAAATTGAAATATGTTACCATACAGAGGCATATTCATGATGAAAATAACATCTTGGATATTTGAAGTGCACACAGCCAGAATTGAGCCTTACAGGTTCACTATAGATACTATGTCAGCCTATAGGATGTACTGAATGCCAACTTTTGATCCCAAACATTCTAAAATATATGCATATTTGTTCATGTCAGCTATCTAACCATGTTAAGAGTAGTTGTACAAAGTTAAATTCAAATAATCTGTTTGAATATTTCTTATGTAATCTTTAGAGTGTCAGTTAACAAATATTATTAGTAATTAATAATGCATAAAGCAAAATGGATCATTAGAATTCCCATAATATCATCTAGGCCACAATGCCGCACTACATCAATCAATATCTTAAAGAAACTGAACAATAAAATGGAATGCATTCTGTGTTCAACTTACATCCTTTTGCTGTTTTCTTACATGCAAGGGTAAATATACCTGGGGAAAGTATATTTTATCCCTTTGACCTGTATTTCATTCTCTGACAGCTTAATATGATTTTGTAGAGAACTTGAGCAGGTTCTAGTATAAAGTCTTCATCTCTGTCCTCTCACTAAATACCCTATAACTATGTTTATAAACAATTACTGATAGCTATACAAGCAGATATGTGTTACTCAGGAAGTCACCCCATCATAAACACATAAATTAACTGCTTGGACCCCAAATAAATAGTTTCAATGACCTAAAGGTACAATACAAAATAGAATTTTGTCTTCATGTATTTTAAATGAAGGTCTCATTTTGACTTACAAAGATATTTTCTCTGATAAAATTTGACAAATATCCATCATTTGAGCTTGTATATGGTGTAGGATTATATACATGCTGATATCATTTAATATCATTCCCAATAAATATTATATATGTGCCTTTTTGGTGGAAAAATTTTATTTTTTAATTTTTTTAAAAATTTCATTTAAATTTTTAAAATAAAAATCAATTTTTTAGTTTTAATTTCATTCTTATATTTTTAAAGTCAATATACATAACATATTAAAATTTCATGTGTCTATCATTAATAATAAAGATTTTATACCAGTTTAAACTTTACTCAAATACTGCACTGACAGGCCATAGAACACAATTAATTTTACTATATATTCTCTACATTTGTTTCTCAGTACTGAACTTTCCACTGTGTGACAATCAATACAAATCATATGTTAATCTAAAATACCTTCAAAGATGACTTTACAGTGAAGTTCTTGTCAGGGGTTGACCTGCATTTTTTTGAGAGGCTGAATTGTAAACAAAACACCATGCAATGGAACACAGATTTCACTTCCGGATCATCACCAAGGCCTTATTACTCACTGTGCACTGTTGCCGAAATACACACAGACAAGCACACCATAAGCTCATATTCTAAAGAATAAACAATTGCCTTTAAATCCTTACCAAGAATGCCTAAATCTAACTCTTGTATCACCACCAAACGGAGACAGGAAAAAATGATCTAAAAATAGACTGGAACTACATTCGTGGGTACTGAACCGGAACTATTAATTGTGACCTAAGGCCATATGCTGAATCTCCATTTATGCACCGGATTGTAGGTGTTGTTTAGCCGTGGGATAATATGGGTCCTGTTATAGTTATCACGGTACCAATTGTTTTTCCATAGACCCTAATGCTAATGTTTGGGGAAATAAATATATTTTCTATCCTAATTGAGCGTGCATGTCACACACTTTTCTAGAGAGCAGTGTTAGATTGTCAATTTGACAATGACAGAACCAGGTAATCCATTGCATTTAAGAGAGATAACTCTGCTGGAACTAGACAGGGGTATGAGTTATCTAGTCACAACAGACACTTTTCAGTCATGTGTATCACATTTTCAAAACATCATAAAAAATACAAAATATGATCTAGATAGGAATTAACATAATCTCCCATGTTGCCAAGAGGCTCAACTTTTTTTAAAGCCTAACAGAAACTACAACTCTTACATAATGCACCAATCACAGCTAGTGTTGTTGTTTATTTCTGAATACAATGTTCCCTACACCGTAAGCTCCACCCACCTGGACTTGCGCAATTGGTACCGTTATACCTAAAGCAAACCTTAATTTTTCCAATAATCTGTGAAATAGTTCAGGACTGTACAAGTAACAAATGTACTTAGTCTCGCTTGTCAAAAACAATTTTATGAGATACTATGCTATGTCTTATATGAATGTTTATAGAAATCTCATTGAGCTGTTTGAACTCTTGTTTTCATACTTTTGCTTCACTAGAAAAATCATCTTTTGAAATAAAATGAATTCTTTTACCTATGAGTTGTGTCTTATTCATATCAGTGCTTATCTAACTTTACTTTGGCGATATGGGATAAATCACATTATGTCATATTATGTAATAGCAAGGTCAAAGGTCAATGTTCTAGTTAGTATGTACCTGTTCTACTCTTTAAAGGACATTTTGATCTAAAATAAAGGACTTTATATTTGTTTCATAAACACAGACCTTAACATCAGGGACAGATCGACATGACCCAACCTCAAAAGAGAGTCTAGGCTATCAACACCTTTCACTGCCTCTAAATGAATGAGGTCAATTACCCCAGTCCTTTCACACAGTTCAGCCTCCCCCATCCCTTCTGTAACATAAACAACAAACATTCCTCCCTTAAATAGTGACTAATATTCATGTAATGAGCCACTCTGTGATCATACCTTGTACAATACAACTTATAAGCACTCTGGTTTGGATTTTTAAATAATTTTGGGGAATCAAGAACAGAAAAATGCCAAGAAAAACTAATAAGTCTAGCAATTCCAAGGGAGTTAAAAACAGGAGGACAGTGTTTTTCCAAAAGGGACATGTACCTTACAATAAAGGAATCACATATGAAAACAACAATGAACAGAAAACAGAGAATAGACAGTTTATTAGACTTACATTGGATCAGTATGTGGAGGCTGTACCAAAGCATAACAATGCAAATCCATTGGTACCGGTACTGCTACGCCCCCTACCAGCATCAAAACTTCAGGTGGAACAGTGTGCATATCCATCTGAAATAAAAGGGTAAATAATTTAAAGCATACAAACACATGCAATTTGTATTGGTCCTACACATTAAGTTAATATTAAATGGCTTCAATTAAACCGATGAATGATATAATTTAAAAAAACAAAACAAACAAACAAACAGTAAGATTTGCTCTGACAAATTATGAAAGCAATTTTACTGAATTTGCATAATTAATTAGTGATACTTTAATATTGTATTATTAATCTTCTCATTATTGACAAAAAGTACTGAAAACGTAACTTTTTATTTCTTGAAAAGATATGTTCTATGAAGGGAGATAACTGAGTGAGATACCTATACATGTGTAGTAATTTTCTTTCCATGTCTTAATTCTCCATGTAATACAAGTCAGTTCACATAAAAGTGATTTAAGTTATATGCATTAAATCAAAGAAAAATACAATATCAGAATGAGAGTGCTTACGTAATCAGAGATCTATACATTTATCTTTATATAAGTATAGCAGAGAGCCTGAGGGTAGTTATTTTTTAATTTTTTTGTCAGAAATGAGGAGTCATCCACTAATCGCATCATAAATGTGCACCGGAATGAAGCAATGTGGAACACCGTCTTCCGGGAACATGCGCAAATATCGCCAAAGTGTTTGGTGTTTTTGCAATGGGACCAACAATCAGAGGAACAATGGGGCCTTGGTTGGAGGGAACGGGCAATATGTAACAGATGTATTTATAAATCAGAAATGTTCAATCTCTATGAAGAAATTTATAATCAAAATCCTAGAGGCAAAGCAGCCAATATAAATAGAGGGCTACAAGTGGGGCTGACTCAAGTGTCCATGGGAAATGCTGGCCTAAGGAAATTACTCTTGTCTGCCAGTATTCCTGCCCCTTCCACAAAGGGGATGCAAAAGGTTTCAAAATAAATTTGTAAAGAGATCATACAAGAAAATATTTTGGATACGAGAAAAAGGAAAAAGGGAAAGGAAGACCATATATATAATAAATTACCAAAGATCACTTAATCCAGCATTTCTTATATGACACAAAGTGGTATGTGACAACCGGAACACCTTCCTTGAGCCTTACAGTGTTCTCTATCCTGGTTTACGGCATGTTGTTCTAGAACTAGATGTTTACTATTTATACATGATTTATTATGACATATATGTGAAATATCTAATAGGTGACCATAATCATCCATACGTGGTATATTGTGTTTAAATAAATTATTTTGTCGCATGTATGACAATCTATGAGCAGACTCCACTGATACTAAGCCATCTGGCCATACAACTCTCTGTCTGCCATAGCCATCTTTATCAAATGCCCCACTCCAAAGCCAGCATGTGATTTTTTTCTGAAGATTTTATACATTTTCTATGTAAAAGTCTGTCAATATTAGACCAAACCTTCTCAATATCCATTGTATTACCAAATGACACTATGACAGTTTAAAAATGGCGCCTAAGTATACTCGTTACTCTGGACACACTGTGAAGCTGGTATTACCTTTAGGTATCACGTTACCAATTGTTTTTCCATAGACCTTAATGCTAATGTTTGGGGAAATAAATATATTTTCTAACCTAACTGAGCGTGCATGTCACACACTTTTCTAGAGAGCAGTGTTAGATTGTCAATTTGACAATGACAGAACCAGGTACTCCACTGTATTTAAGAGAGATAACTCTCCTGGAACTAGACAGGGGTATGAGTTATCTATCACAACAGACACATTTTCAGTCATGTGTACGACATTTTCAAAATGTTTAACCCTAACCCTACACCTTAAGCTCCACCCACCTGGACTTGCGCAATTGGTACCGTTATACCTTATACCCAGTGAGCTGCTGTCGGGGAGGACGTTGGCCGGAAGAAGACTTAAGATTGTCAATTGGCGAGGTACCAAGGCTTCTGGACCAATTGTTTGCAGAGAACAAACGATTGTACGGATCTTTCGGCACTCTAGGAGGACGTACCATTGGTGGTGTCTCCTCAACTTCCCGACATAGCGTCGGGGCTGAGTAGATATTTCGCATTTCAGTATTTGAATGACAAACTCATACATTTACTATTTGTATGAGGAAAGCATGTATTTCGTACATTTCACTATCTGAGTGAAAAGGTAACATTTTACTGTTTTGAGTAAAGCATATGATATTTAATTGAACCGTATCAGTTGTTATTATGTATGAAACTTGTCGACGTCTATGTGGATCATTGGATTTCATTGTGTGAAATCACTTTTGAATCGTAAACCTCAGTACTATTTAAAGTTCTATTCTTACGTATCAATTCACATTTCGTTTACATTGCATTACATTATCGCGTTCGTGCATATTAAGTTTATTGTCCAACTTTTGGATCTTGTATGCGCACGAATTGAACATAATCTTTTCCATTAAATTATTCATAAATAAACATTGTAATTTTGGTACCATCATTAGCCATCGTTATAATCCGACCCCCCCCCAACCCGGTTATCTTGTTACACGTGCACAAGGATGAGCATAAATTATGCAGTTAGAGATGAAATAAAATAACCTGAGTAGCCAAAACAGTAGACGAAAATCCCTTTCAATTCAAAATCGAGTAGTTTTTAGAAATCCGTTAAAAATATCCCTTTAAATAGCATGAAAGTGTATAAAATTATTCATAAAATTTAATAAAGTGCTACCAATAAATGACTTGTATGACTTAAAATACCTTGCTTGATAAAAGTGCAGTTCTTTGACACGGAGCATGAGGTATGCCATACAAATTATAACTGTATAATTAATTGAAATTATCGGGTTGGTGTTAAATCGAGTGAGTTAGTTTACACTAATGTCTGGAAAAAAAATCGGTTTTAGTGGAGTCTTTATATAATCGACACCTGTTCTAATGGGATATCTTTTGCGTACATCTTAAATTTTAAAAAGTCTCGACACACCTTTTCCCCTATAAACACATAGCTATATGATTACATTTGCAATTATTTCATAGTAAATCCACATAAGTATTTTCATAATGTGATCAGCATTAATTTTAATGATTATGGGATAATTAGCTAAAACTATTACTGATGATCATAGGGGCCCCGAGTGGCCTAGTGCTCTAAAGCGCTCACCGTTACGAATCATTGTTATCTCACCTCTGCGTGTGTTCGAGTCTCAGGTTCGGCCAATGTGGGTATGCGAGAAAGCTTGCTAGTAGCTTCTCGTGTGTCAGTGGTTCTTTCCGGGTTTTCCCGGGTTCTTCCTCCACCATTAATACTGGCCGCCATGTATAGCCTATCTTGTGCTGAAAAATGGCGTTAAACCCTACAACAACAACAACAACCTATCAGTAAATAAAGGCTTTGAAGTTTCCTCCTAAAGAGTTATGTAAATGCTTGTTAACCTTTCATAATTTGCGTTTTTCTGCTCTAGTCTGCTAACGATATACTGTCATTCTCGTTCTCAGTTCATGGTTAAGGCTTCACATTCGTATTAATGTATAAATCAATTTATTAAAAGTATAATTTATGTCCTTTTTAAATTTAATTTTCTTATCACTATAATTTAACTGAGATATCTTCTATTATATCTGAACACATTTTAGATCAACTGCGGATATGTTTCAGTGAAGTAAAACTTTGACATGGCGAACTGAAAATTAAACTTCGTTTGTTTCCCAAACAAAAACTACGAGGAAGGACCAGTTTGAATCATCATGTGCTTACGTCAGGAAGTATTGACTAAATGAGTAATGAACAGATTCTGCGTTTTTAGTCTCGTTTTGAATGGATTGCAGCTCACGTAACACTGAATGAAACATGGGACCTAGCTAGCAATGTTTTTTTGAGAGAGCTGGAGTTGATTAATTCTGTATTTTGGGCATTATTCACATGACTAGCATTTGTATGTTTTTCACAAGACTTGAGTGAGACGACGTTGATACAGTGGCGTTGTACTAAATCCAGTCAAGTATGGGTTTTCATCCTCTGCAGTAAGTAAGATATAAACATAACGTTTCTATAACGGCATAACAGTGCAGTGTGTATGTAATTTTTTTGCATTGTAAAGATGAAACTTTTTCAATGTGGCAGTTTATAAGCTGAAATTATGCACAAAGACAAAAGGTTTGTGAAGATTTGATCAGGTAATTGTTAAATAAACGAGAGAAGATACATTTAAGGGGCGGTTGGCAAATTAAGTATGTTCGGTCGGGATGACGTCACTCGCTTAGCGACCTACCAGATTGCGAGGTGAAAACAATCTCTTAGTCACATTACTGTAGTTTTATATGTTCAGCATTGCAAACCGTTTGGTTTTACTTTTTAGTTTGTTTATTACTTCTGTTTTCAATTAGGAACTGCTGCAACGTCAGTACTAAAGGAATATAAGGTTTCTAGCTCAGAGACCCCCTTCCCCCTCCAAAACACATCTATGTTGACATTTTCTTCAGCTCCGATGATGACTTTCATATGATAAGGCTTTTCTGACAAAATATGTTTTGTCGGGGTAATGGGGTCTCTGATCTAGAAACACTTATATTCCTTTACTACTGTTACAGCCATGTTTTATGATAATTATTTTCGTATTTGCTAACTCTCATTGGCAGAATATCTGTTAACATACTGTCAATAATACGGAACTCTCGTATTAATTCGTCCATATCATATTTTACACCTCCCAAATAAGATCTTATCAGTAAAGGAAAACCAAGTTTCTAGCTCAGAGACCCCTTACCCCTCCAAAACCCTTCTATGTTGACATTTTCTTCACATTTTCACATGGCAAAATAAGTGGGTCTCTGAGAAACACTTGTTTTCTATTATTACTATAACCGTTATGTTGAATTTAACCTTTGACCCTTGACCTTGACCCATGACCTATACCTTTACCCATAACTTTGACCTTGACCTTGACCCATGACCTTGACCCCTTGACATTGGCATTTGATCTTGACCATGACATATGACCTTGAGCTTGGGTGAGGAAAAGTTAAAAGTGACCAGCTTAGGATTGGTCTTACTCTAACCGTAATAATATTAACCGATAATAATAAAAAATAAACAAAAATAAACAGTAGCGTCATAAGCGGTCACCATTCCATCGGGGTCCCTTCATTGCCTTTTTGCCTTTCGGGGGTCCCTTCATTGATGCCTTTCTTATGGTGGTTATGTGGCACCCCACGAGGCTTTTCTTTTTGGCTGACC
>JAECUM010012724.1:0-62921 GCA_016617855.1 Megalonaias nervosa | reverse complement strand
AACTTTCCACGATGCGCTTAAACTCGGGATCGGTTTTCAATCGCTGGTCGTACTCGTGTTCCCACATTTCCACTACTTGGTATCCTTGCTCTTCTAACTTCAAGCGTCGCTGACAAGTGGCCTGGTACAAGTCTTCCATGGTCCGTTGTAAAAACTGGGTTTTAGTGTCACGTTGAGGGTAGCAGATGGGACATCCGTGAAATAAGCACCCGTTAAACTCGTACACAATCTTGGGGTTTTCTAAGTCCCAGCCGTCTACCGAATACCTTCCGATGGTCTTTTCGCCTCCTCCGTTGCGAGCGTGTTGGATCCATTTGTCTTCCTTCTCACACAAATAATGTAACCAGCGTAGGGCTTTGACCGAGTATTGACGTTTGACAAAATTGGTCGTTTGAGGACTGATGACAGCTAGGGTGTTTTCGGGCATGAATCGTTGACGATACACTAAGGAACACGCTTTGGCAATGGTACAAGCTTCTTTCAAAGGATCGATCCCTCCGTGTTCCATGAACAGTTCTGGAAATTTTCCACAGCAGCGACGTAAAATGTCTACGTCGGAACGACAATATTTTAACATTTCTTCTTGAAAGTCAAAAGGGTCCGAAGCGTGAGTCTGGTACCATGCGTAGAAAGCTTCTCGTTGTTCGGTACGCATGTTGTCAGGGTCGTAGTAGTGAGCCTCAGGCAAATGGGGTAGAACAGCGTGTTGATTGGCTTCGGTATTGAAAAAGTGTGGAAAATAGCCTTTGGCCATTTCTGTCATGCCAAACGTTTTAGGCATGCGGCTCAAAGGCATAGCCAAGTAACTCATTGAGTCTTTAAACTGTACTTGTCCCACTTGCATGGAAATGATTTTGGCTCCGTTCAAAGTTACTTTCGGACGTTTGGTACTTTGTTCCGTATAGTATCTCAACAGAAATTGTCCATCGTATCCCGAGAAATTGTGAGCCATCACCGTGGCATGGCGATGACAATCTCCGTAACGTTCGATATCTTCTTGGCTCCACGTCCCGTCGATAGGGTTTAAGATCCATTGGGCAAAATCGGCCAGTGTGTTCGATCCCCGAAAGATTTTTTCACGTCCTCCAGGAATCTTGCTGCAGTAAGGGCAATGAGTCAAGATAGGCTCTTGGGTGCACTTCTCGCACGCTCGGTGAGCCACGCAGAAATTAGGAATGTGAATGCCAGTCTCTTGCATGCATTCGAAATCGAAAAAGATGAAATTCCCTTTCTTCTTCTGGTCATTCTCTTCTTCTTCTTCATGTTTGGAATGGTATTTTTGAATGTAGCATTGGTGTTCCAAGTCCACGGTTTGGCGACAAATGTGACATCGCTTCTTTCCTGAACAGACGTGCGCCTTGGCATTGTTGGTACGTATGCCTTGTCCACAAGTAGGGCACAATCTCAAGAGCTGACAAGCACATTTCTGCTGTGAACTTTGCGTCTTTAGGTGTTGTTGGTAACAGGCAGGACTGACAAACGTGCGCTGACAAACAGAGCAATGCACTCGTTCTTGTCCTTCGTCCAGACAGGGTGTAGAAGCTAAACATCCTGAGCATTTCGATCCACAATGCTTGTGTTGCTCTCGATTGTTATAGCCATAGTCACATTTCTCACAGTAATAACTGTATGACAGGAATGCAGTGATACTGGTAATGGCATCAAAATGTTCATCGTGATGATAGACGTGAATGTATTTTCCGTCTTTAAAATCTTGACCTCGAAACAACAGAGGTCCGCGCACTTCTTGAGGGTGAACTTTCAAGGTGTAACGTGGAGCCAAGACGTCTTGCAACTTTTGCATTTCAGGAATGCCACAGGGTGTGTCTTTAGCTAACCCCGCTTGCTGTAACAGGAGTTCTGCTTCTTTTCGTTGTTTGGCTCGGTCCGATTGTTGAATAGTTTTCCAGGCTCTTTTCCATTCTACCGTATCGTTCTTGTTGGCATACGTTTGTCCCACCACGATGGCACGGGCTAAACACATCTTGTCTTTTGGATTGTTAATTTGGACGAGACTACGCTTGAGGTTACGCAAGTTGTCTACCAACATCAACTTTTTTTTTACCTGTCCCTTGGGGAAGAGACACGTGGGTCATGTACAGTGTCGCTTTTCCGTCCGTGATATGAAATTTGTCGTTGGATTGTTGTACGTGTTGAATCTTGTCCATGATTTTGGAAGGTGTCAATTCTGTTGGACTGCTAAACTCGATCCAAACGGGAGACTTCAAATTGTCGTGATGAATAGAAAGTCTCAAGCGATCGTCTTCTTTGGCTCGACATTGCCGTTTTAGTGTGGTTAACAAAGAATCCCACACATCGGTGATGAACCCTTCTGCTTTTTCCAAGGGTACGTCAGACCTGAAATCTTTAAATTTCACTGCGTACGTGTAGGCCGTGGTTCTAAATTTTCTGGAAGAGCGTTTGTCCGTCTCCCGAATATGGTAGTACTTTTCAGGGTTTACGGATGGTAATGGACTTTGATTTGGTGTAGACTCTTTAGGCTTCGATTCTGGTTCACTCATCTCATCTTCAAAATCGCTGGCATGAATTTGTGCCAAGACTTCAGCTACTGTGCGAGGCGATAAATCACGTTTCTGCCTCTTGCTTTCTTCTTCTTTCTTTTCGAAATGATGCGGTCGTTTCATCTTGACGGCAAAAAGTCAAATGACTACCTGTGAAACACCATGAACCCCTATATATCTATGTCAGACCAGGGCATATATAAAGGGCTAGTGACTCCCCTCTCAGTATTCATTTCGCTCTCAAGCCGACCAGCACAATGGAAGAACCCACACAGATCGAACTTCTGATTAGAGCATTGCGAGGTGTGATAAGAAAGTTTTCTTCAGACAAGCCGACGGACTACTCTCCTTCCTTTCGAGATAAAAGTCAAGATACTTGCTATATCTGTCAAAAGAAAGGGCATTGGGCTACAGAATGTCCAGACCGTCAAAGAAGCAAGGCCAGTGTCAAAAGAAACAAAAGTCAAGATACCTGTTATCATTGTCAAGAGAAAGGACATTGGTCTTCAGAGTGCCCTAAGAAACAACAGGAGCAGGAGAAGGAGGAAGAAGAAACAGAGGTAACCTTGACAAAAGAAGAACCCCGACACGTTCAGAAAGAGAAGACAGAAAAGAAAAGAAGAAGAGAAAAATGTGAGGAAGAAGAAGAGGAAGAAGAGGAAAAAAGTGTAAAAGTGAAGAAATTGAAAAAACAGAGAGAGTGAAAGAAAAAAGAGACAGAAGAAATCTATGAACTTTTTTAAAAAGTGTTGTGTTGTGTTATGTTGTGATATTGAATTGTAAAAATTTGTAACAGAATAGACCAAACTGAAAAAACGTAAGTGTCTCTTGGTTTTCATTATTTAGAAATAATAAGGACCTACACTCATACACTCACAACACGTACATCATAGGGTTCAAGAAGGGATTTTTGAGTTTTAATTGATTTTGGCAAAATGAATAGTCACTCTTTTCGAGAGTATTGGGTAGCCCTGAAAAGGACTGTTGAGTGTTTTTTTTTTTTTTCCTTAGAACAAACTCAGGAACGAGAATCAATTCGCTTTAACTGTCTTAAGCCTTTGCCACGGCCAAGGCCTACTTGTGGACTTGCTCCTGTCAATGATCTAGTAGATATCACTAGGGGTGGTATCTCTGGTGTAGTCACAGGGTTAGGTTGTTTGGCTCAGGAAGGTCTTTTTCTCTTGGGTCGTAATAAAGAAGTCTGATACATTTGTTTCAGACTTCTTAACTCGGCCAAAATGTCCAAGAGTACCGTGACCGTTTGACTTTCGCTGTTCTCCTTCTCTCCTAGACTTTGTTTCTTCTCTACTGCTTCTTCTTCTTCCTGTTGTTTCCTTCTTGCCTCTTCTTCTTCTTCTCGCTGTTTCTGTTCAAGAAGAAATGCTTGCTCTGCTTCTTTCTGCTGCTGTAAAAGTTTCTCCAATTCTTCTCTCTGTCTTTGTTTAAAATCGTCGACACGTGGTAATGAAGGAGAAAGTGGCGAAGGTACTGGTACCGGAACAAATTCTTGGGAAGAAGATAAAAAATCCACTAAATCCCAGTTGAAATCAACCTCTTCGGGAAGTAGCACTGTGTTCACTTTGGTGGCTGCTGCTGTACCATTACTTCTCGTCTCCACAGCCGGTGCACCCCAATTCATTGTCTTCTTAGGTTCCGTCATGTTTCACAAAACAATACCGCATCGATTCACTGCGCACAGACGCTAGTGTGCCTATATAGGAAATGTGACGTCACAGGTAGCTCTCTCCGGATTGGAAGACAGACTCCGCGAAGTGACTGAATTTTGTAACGCGTGTTAGGATTGGTGAACCCTTTCAATCCGTTTCGATCCGGTCTTCCACTATAAATAAACGGGGTTCACTTCATTCCCTTCACCTGTTCTCGTCACAGAGAAGATGTTGATCGACGTAGAATCCTCTACTTTGGTATCCTCAATGCTGTTCCGTACAGACTTACCCATGTATGTGAAAACAAAATGGACTGTCATCCGGATCACCGGTGCCACTCTTTGGAAAAGAAGATGTTATGTGGAAAGACAAGGCTGTCTTAAGCGGACTCTCATCTACGGACCAGAAGTGAGACACAGCTTAAGACAAACTTTGAGAAATTTGAGGAAGATAAGAAGACCTATGCGATGTCCTGTATGTTAACGGAATAGTGTTAACATCACATAACAAACAACGGCCCTTTTCAGGGCCACTTCCAATGCCTCGAAAAGATCTTAATTTTCATTTGGTCTCCACCCTAAACGAATATATATAAAACCCTACCTCTACTAAAAAACACGAACGCTCTTGATTCGTGTTTGTCTATAGCCCTCTCTCAGGTAGCCTGACGTCACAGTACTTCTCTTTTTGCTACATTGTTACCAGTGTGACGTCATGCCACCTGTTGCTTATCGCTCTACAAACCCACAGTCTACTAGTCACCGCTCTACAAAAATTTCCATTGACGCTATACAGGCCCAGGGTGTTCTAGTCCCTCTACTCCATTTTCCATTGACGCTATACAGGCCCAGGGTGTTCTAGTCCCTCTACCTAATTTTCCATTGACGCTATACAGGCCCAGGGTGAGATTTTATTTCTTGACGCTATACTGGCCCAGGGGGGGTCTGTAATGCTAATTCCCATTGACGCTACGGTACCCCACTATACTACTCATGTATTGAAAGCAATACATTTGTTGGTTCTAATAAACCCTCGTCTGATTTTATTATGGAGAATTATGAACCATTCATGTCGAAGGGTTCTATATCACTCTTGGGTGATTTGGCCAATCCTATCCCTATTAAAATTTTAAGGGATACTGGAGCTTCTAAGAGTCTTTTATTATCAGGTATTTTGCCTTTTTCTGATAAGTCTGCTTCTAATGAGAATGTTCTCATTCAGGGAGTAGAGTGTGACTTTGTTAATGTTCCTCTCCATTCTGTCAAGTTTTCATCAGACTTAGTTTCACGACCTGTGACAGTCACAATAGTGTCTACTTTACTCTTTGAGGGCATTCATTTATTACTAGGCAACGACCTAGCTGGAGATAAAGTTGTGGTTAATCCACTTGTAACTGACAAGCCTTCTTTGGATCAGAAAGTTGATCCTATTGAAAAAGAATTCCCTGATTTATACCCAGCTTGTGCAGTTACCAGAGCTATGGCAAAGAAAGTTCTTGAGAATGATTTCGATAAGGAAAATATTCCTTTAGCTGACACATGTATTGGTCAGGCTTTTGATGAGGTCACTTTCACTCCTTGTTTGGATCAATCGAAAGGTATTGATCACAGTGATCCTCTTTTAACTACTCATTCTCTCTTTTCTAATCAGGGTGACAAACGACAATCACTTGTTGTCGAACTGGAAAAAGATCCTGAGATCTCCTGTTTGTTTCAGAGGGCCATTAGTGAAGCTGAAGCCACTGAAGTACCTGTCTGTTATTTTATTAAAAGTGGAATTCTTATGAGAAAATGGAGACCTCCCGAGGTACCTGCTGGTGACGAGTGGTCAGTGAACTATCAAATTGTAGTTCTAAAATCTTACAGACAGGAAATACTTAGTTTGGCCCATGAAACTCCTCTGGCTGGTCATTTAGAAATTGATAATACTTATCACAAGATCATGTCATACATGTCAAATAGTAGGAAACGAAATCAGAAGATACCCAAGGCTCATCTGCAGCCTATTCCTGTATTTGACGAACCATTTAGCAGAATAATGATAGATTGTGTTGGTCCCTTACCTAAGACCATGTTAGGCAACTAATACCTTTTGACCATTATGTGTGCGTCAACAAGATTCCCAGAGGCAATTCCTTTGAGGAATATTAAAACTAAAATGATTGTAAAAGCTTTGATAAAGTTTTCTTTTTTATGCTCAATTTGGCCTTCCCAAATTTGTCCAATTGGATCAAGGGTCAAATTTTATGTCTGGAATTTTCCAGTCAATTATGCTTGAATTTAGCATTCAGCAATTCAAGTCAAAAGTGAAGTTATGGTTTCACATAAATTCAATGGAGAGACCTTTTGAGTCTTGTAATTGAGTTCTTTCTCTCTTGCTCATTCTTCAAAATTTTCTTCAAATTAGGCATTACGGTCCTTACAAAGTAAAGAAGAAAATGAATGAGTTAAATTAGAATAATAATACTCTGATCTAAATAAATTAATGAAGTACCAGTATTTTGAGAGAGATAGGCAGGTAAATAATGCAATTAAGTTAGTTGCACCTGTCCCACAAACTGAGGATTTAAGTGAAGGAATTCAATCAGACTCTACTGATGTTGGAGTGAGAAATTTTCGGAATTCGGAAAGCATGAATAATCTGGACCAGAAACATTCACATTTTCAACAACAAGAAAGGAATGAACTTAAACAGTTATTATTTGAATATGAGCACTTATTTCCAGATGTTCCTACGAGGACAAACAAAATTTTTCATGACGTTGAAAGTGTGAATTCCAAACATGTGAAACAACACCCATACAGGATGAACCCTCTCAAACAGGAATACTTGAAAAAGGAAATTCAGTATTTGCTGGAGAATGATTTCATAGAGCCCAGTAAAAGTGACTGGAGTTCACCATGTATACTTGTTCCAAAACCAGATAATACTTTCCGTATGTGCATTGATTATAGGAAGTTGAACAGTGTGACTAAAACAGATTCATTTCCATTGCCAAGAATCGATGACTGCATTGATAAAATTGGAAATGCCAAGTATGTCACCAAATTTGACCTTCTAAAAGAATTTTGGCAAATTTCACTGACGGAAAGGGCAAAGGAGATTTCGGCATTTGTAACTCCAGATGGACTTGATCAATATAAAGTGATGCCGTTTGGGATGAAGGGGTTCGCCAAGTGCTTTTCAGCGTTTGATGAATTTGATTACCTCTGGTCTAGATAATTGTGATGCTTACATCGATGATGTCATCATTTACAACGACACCTGGAAAGAACATCTAGCAACAATTCGGAAATTCTTTGACAGACACACTGATGCAATTTGACAATCAGTTTATCTAAAATTGAGTTTTGCCGTGCTTGTGTATCATTTCTAGGACATATTGTGGGACATGGTCAAGTTAAACTTATAGATGCTAAGATGAAGGCTATCTCTGATTTCCCTGTGCCTGTCAGTATAAAGCAACTGATGCGATTTTTTAGGTATGACTGGATACTATCGGAAATTTTGTTCCAATTTTTCTAATATTGCTGAACCCCTGACAAATTTATGGAGCAAGAAAAGCATGTTTCTTTGGACTGAAAAATGTCAGGAGGGTTTTGACAAGTTAAAGGCCATACTTGAAGGTGCGCGAGTTCTTACAGCTCCAAATTTCAGTCAATCATTTAAACTATCTGCTGATGCAAGTGATATTGGGGTTGGAGCAGTATTGATTCAAGAAGATAGAAATGGTGTTGATCATCCAGTGTGCTATTTCTCTAAGAAATTAAATAAGCACCAAGAAATTACTCAACAGTTGAGAAGGAATGTTTGGCTTTAATATTGGCATTACAGCATTTTGAAGTTTACATTAGTTCAGCTCCTACTCCGATCGTTGTGTTTAGTGATCACAACCCCCTTACTTTCATCGACAAGATGAGAAAGAAAAATCAGAGATTATTATGGTGGAATTTGTTGTTACATGAATATAATCTTAACATCAGGCACATCAAAGGAAAAGACAATATAATAGCAGATGCACTTTCCCCTGTATAGAAATATTATTTCATGTACACTTGATATAATTCATAAGAATTCTTCTTATGTAATGTTTTTTACCTGGTGTATAATTAACTTATGGTAAAAAGAAAGCTTTTTTTTATAAATCTTTCTTTTTTTGTGGGGGGGGGGAGTGTTACGTTTATGTAATTCAATTACTTGTGTGTTAGTTTTAAATTTTAAATTTTATTTGTATTTCATTACATGTTATTGTGATGATAACTTTATTCACTGGATTTGACATTTTTCCGGAAAATTCAGTTCAGTTCTGTTTTGACCTGGTAAATAGCCAGTATTGCCACATTATATTTTTTGCTTTCCTAGTTCCGGACCTTGATTCAGAACTGGTAAACAACTTTTTTTTTATTTTAAATTTCATTCCTAGAGTGAAAATCATTGGTCGTAATCAAGGTTATACGTGGCTTGCGTGTCATTTCTACGTAAGCAATTTTTAAAATTTTTTATTCAGTCTTATAGATTCGTTCAGTAGAATCAAATTCGTCCATGGCGTACGTGACAGCCGACCTGTGGTGTCACTACGCCGTTCGAACTAAGTGACCACGTGACCCCATCATGTGATCTACAATTGCAGGTAAAAAATTGATGTTTCATAGTAATTTCAGTCAGTCGTAATTCATACCTTCGGGCTCAAAGGTATTATCTTGTTGGTGCCAGTTTGAAGTGAGTTTTTATTTAAAATAATTTATTTTCCCTGGAGACTTTATTTAGTGTTCATCATAATTCTTGAACAAAGATATTTACTGAAAATTATTCGGAATTCTAAAGCCGGAATATTATTTTTAGTGATTCAACAAGGAACTGTCGACACGACAACACAGAACAGGTTATAGAAGAAGTCATCGCCTTCCATCTTGGAACTTCATCGGGATTCGAACTTTGATTCAATTAGAACTTTTTAGTGATACGACTTATGTTTTTAAATTCTAGGATTAATTTTTGGATTAGATTCACAAACCGTAAGTCCTTTTAAATATTTTTGCCTTGTTTTCTAGGGAAATAAATTATTCTGTGAAAATTTACAAAGCTTGTTGGCTTCACTCA
Source organism: Megalonaias nervosa (assembly GCA_016617855.1). Taxonomy (NCBI): domain Eukaryota; kingdom Metazoa; phylum Mollusca; class Bivalvia; order Unionida; family Unionidae; genus Megalonaias; species Megalonaias nervosa. The sequence continues at coordinate 53,632 of JAECUM010012724.1, read as the reverse complement.
TTTCTTTGTTACTTTGTACGAGCCTAGGCACGTATCGCCAGGATGGTGCTATATACAGAAGAAACCGAGGACATCTGTTACAAACAAAATAGACATTACCAGAGATATATGATACATACGAAGATACTAACAGGGAGGTCACTGAACTGAATGACAAGACGACATTAGTCACCAATGAGCCAAACCAGACAGGAGAGATTCGAACAAGGAGTGGACGTCTAATAAAAAAGCCTGCAAGATACTGGGATTTTGTTACGTGAACTCGATAATTTTTCTCAGTTACAAAAATTGTGTCTTGTGAATATTAGAAACTGGAAGTGTTTAAAAGCATAATAATACATCTGTTATATCACACAAGTTTATATGCAGTGATAACAACTGGATTGGAGAAAAAAAATATTAGGACTATAGATTTTAGTGGCAATGCCAATATATCACCATGTATTTGTTTTCATGAGTGTAATAATGATTGTGAATGTCATAGGGCTAGAATATAATTTTAACTACAATTAGTAGAACTTTTACAACTCACCAGAAAGTATTTGAAATATATATTCATGTGCAAAATAGAACATTGTAAAGTTTGAATATGTTGACAAGTTTATTAAAAAGAAAAGGAGAAATGAATATGTGAACTTAAAAGAAAAGCACAAAACTCCTTTTTAGGGGGAGTTGTGGCAATATACGCTATTAACATTCTGTTGCTACAAATGGTCTGGCAGTTACAGGTCACCTAAGGTCAGCTCCAGGCTCTCACTCAGTTGTAAACCTATATGCCTTATGATAACACTAGCGTGAGAAACTAGTGTGCGTGTGTTTTCACTGTTTAAGTCAGTTGTAATCTAGCCACTAAAGTAGTTAGACCAAAGCATGTTTTGTGTTATTTAGCAAAACATAACAATGTTATACTTATTATTTGAGAGGAAAAACATTTGTTTGGATTGTTCAGTGGAAATAGAAAGTGCTCATTGGATAATAATATTATTTTGGAACTATTGTGAATTATTCATAGGAGTTCTGGAAATGCCATTTAGACAAGGTAACGGTTCTTGGCGGACCAATACGTTTCCATTTCTGAAATTTATACGGAACGTTTAATTCTTTTTTCCTTTAATTAAACACTTTCAGGATTAATTTGGATTCACTTCATAATACTGTAAGTTCCTCTCACATTTTCATTTATAACTTCGATAATTAAATTAATTGTTAAGTTTTACAAAACGTGTTGGTTTTGCTTCGTTTTGTTACTTAGTTTATGACTACGGAGTGGTAACAATGTTGAAAAAGACTGCAGTAAATTAATAACTATTGAGAACATCAATACAAATACCATGATACATTTGGCGCATGTCAGCAGCTTGGCATATCTCGGTTCTCTTGATGCTTATCGATTTGCTGTCCCATTCACGTGCAGAAGAGCTGAGAAAAATATCCGTAAATTACTTCCGAATCTGAAATTGTTGGTGTTGAGAAGCTGTCTCGCACCAGACAGAGAAATGAAGAAGCTGAAATGGCGCAGCTCGATCGGATGCAGGAGCTTGATGTTGATATGTCTGATATGTTATCTGCAGTTCTGATGGATTTATCCAAGGCTTTTGACTGTCTCCCTTTCAGGATCCATGGTGTAGAGAGCAACTGGTCTGGACTTGTACAGTTTAATGTTTTTATTAATGATATTTATTATTCTATTAAATATGACTCTTTATATATCTATGCTGATGATAACACTTTCTTCTTTTCCTCATCGGACTTTGACACTCTGACCGATACACTTGAAAAGAATCCAATATTCTGATTGACTGGAGAAGTATGAAAGTAAGTGTTTGACATCATTCGATACCCTATGGGTCCCAGGACACCCGTTCTCGCTTCTACTCCCCATGAGAAGCTATCCCCAACGCCACCCATAGATGTTTGGCTACTTTTTTGTTGATGGGTTGTGGTTGCTATAGATGTAAACACAAACGTGACGTGAGTCTGTATTTTATTGGGGTTAGAGTCTCGTATCCCCATATGGTATCGAATAAGATCAAACAGACTTACGTACTACTCTAGTCTGCAGTGATCGTGGAAAGGAAAATACTGCAGAGAATGATGATGTTGTTCAGACAGGCAGGCAAATCTATGGTAGCGATCAATATTTACAGTGCGTGAAGATTGTTTTTTGGGTTATTTTTTTTTTTATTTAAACTCGATTTTTATTTTCCGTAAATCTGCAACCGCACGGTTTCATATTTGTGCTTGAAATTGTGTGTGATTTTCATTTCCTCCAGCACTATCTCAAACTCGGCCGCACTGATTATTTTATCCTCGATTGCTACCGAGTGCAATTTACTGATCGTATTGAGACTGCTATATGTGGCCGCATGAAATTCGGAATAAACGCGTAGTCCTGAATGTAGTCGCATAAAAGTTAACTTGCTGGCTCCATCAGAGACACCGGTTGCTATCGATACAGCTCCGACAACAATACCGATTGCTGCACCTACAATGGGTGATGTTGTCGTGATTCCATTCACACCAAGACCGACAGATGCTGCTGCAGCGAGCCCGCAAATAGCATCTGCGATGAAGCACGTGCGTTTGTAATTTATAATAAACGCGGTTCTCTTGGTGATTTCGTCTCGCAGCTGCTGTTCAGTTTCGATTAATTATTTTTTCACGTCGGTAAGACTGAGGGTCTGTCATAGTTCTTCTATTAATAATACAATATCGTATTATAACTGCATGACAGGCAGACCTTGTCCGGTCTCGTCATCACGCGCAGGCGCAATATGCACTTCAACCAGTTATTCTTTTCGACTGGCATAATTGTCATGCAGTAATAAAGACCCTCTGCCTCGGGAATACTTAAATCTCCAGCGATGGTGTGTTCTGGTGGTTTGGCAATCCTCTCATTAAAAAACATTCCGATTACGCTAGAACCTTTGACTTGCAAGGATCATCTTTGTCCAGTAACTGTCACCCGAACAAGTACGTCCTTGTTGAATAACAGTCAAGATCGTTCTTTTCTCAGCTGAGCCAATGTTGGTTTCAAATATTCGATGGTAAACGTAACTGAGGTAGATACATTGGTGAATGCCATATCGCTATTGTAGAAACAATGCCGGAACATTTTCGCAGTAGTGCTGCAGTCAGCACTTTGGTGTTTTCACGTGCACGTCGATGACATCAAGCTGGCTCGAGTTGGTTGTGGAACATCAGGGTGATTCCAAATGGCAATTGATACTTGAACCTTAACAAAATTATATGATAGTTCAGGCGAGGGTTTGGTAACTCCACTCTTACGTAAATACTCCTCGAGAAGTAGAGTAAAAGTGTTATCGATGTTAGAATCTGCTGCCAACACCCCGTCGGTAAATTCAGACACCTCATCGCCGCGGTCAGATTCCATTGTGTATATAATAACGATTAAAATCTGATCTTAAACACAAACACCAACGACGGTTAACAATCCTTCCGGATAAATGCTGAGTGCTTCAAACTGAATTTCATCTCCGGTGACCAACGATATTGATAATGCAACAGAGTAAGATTCCATAGCAATGCTGTCCGGCCTGGTAATTCGTGATAGTAGTGATACATAATCAAGACCAAGATGCCGCTTATCATTTATCTACATTCCTATTCGACTCCACGTACCATTAGTACCAGTTATGATAAACAAATATGATCCTGACTCGAGTACCTTTAGTATGTGGCTCTTATGTCTATCAAAACCAGCATCTGTAGAAAGTAAATTAAGTCGACCATTTGTTAAGGCTACGACAGCGGTTTCCTCTCCTTCTTTGATTAATATTCCTTAAATATATCTCCATGAAGTTACTACACGTGGTGGTGCGGACACCTTAGCGATTTGTTGGTCCACGTATTTTTTCATCCAGCCATTGCCATTATCAACTATAGTCTTTGATAAAATCAACCGACACGCCGGTGTATGTATGTATAAAACGGAATTAAAACCGGAAAAAATATCTCTTATATGGATTATTATATTTTCTTAGGAAGTTACTTGCTAAATTTAGGTGCTCAACGCACACGCTGAAAACAGAAACAGGTAGGCATAGTTGGATTCACAGAAATAATAGGTATTGTGAACTATGCCGGAAAAATAATGTTTATTTGGTAGAAGATAAATACCATTTTGTTTGTATTTGTCCAACTTATGACCATTTAAGAAAGAAATACTATAATGAAGTGTATTATCTCTTTCCGTCTATAGGAAATTTGTATCCCTCATGAGTCACAGTAATATATTAATTATAAGAAATCTTTCTTACTATATCAATTCTGCTTTCAGTCTTAGACAATCTTTGATAACTCAAACGGATGGTGAATAATAAACTTAGAGGTAGTAACATCCTTATAATATTATGCACTGATTATTGACATTATGTATGTATACTCATGATGAACATCATTTTTAACTTCATTAGACAATTGCGCACATTATATTTACTTGTATTTTGTAATATGGGTCGGTGTCCTAAATTACAGAATATATTATTATTATTATTATTATTATTATTATTATTATTATTATTATTGTCTGCGTTAGACTGCGTTAGACGTTTCAGTTTGCTACATTGATCTTCAAGAATTGCAAGCTCTCCTGAATCAACGCCAACAAGAACACGACTAGTAAATTCAGACAAATCCTCTTTGGTGGCAAATCGTCTCAGATCCACATCAGCAGCGTGTCGTAGAGCAGAGTAGCGATCGTAAATGTTGACACACTTGGCTGCATAATACTATCACACATACTTTCATGTGGAGTTGGCGAGCGCTGCAGTGCACACAACGTTGCAATGACAAGATCACCGCATATGGGACCATCCAACCGTGTTTGTACTGGCATAGTCCAATGAAACAACAGTTGTGTACCATTCTTTGGATAAATAATTAATAACTTCGACTGTTGGTGCAAGTCCACACGAGTCAAAATATAAACTATGTTGAGGTGTTACCATATATGAGACCCTGTGAGTGCTAGGGCCTGTTGTTGAATCCAGATTCACGATGCCAATCTCGTGTGTGCGTGGCACCATCGATGCAAGTTCATCTCGCATAAAAAAAACACGAAAATGTTTGATCGATTTTGCCGTCGCGAATAAATCAAGACTGGTCAACAGCATGATATTCTGCGACCGGGTAATCGAAGACCTCTGCACGAGTGTATCCGACGACTCGTGGCTGCCAATTGAAGGCCTCTTCCATTTTTATGCGTCCACAGACCGCAGATTCATTTCCATTACCAAGAATCGATGACTGCATTGATACAATTGGAAATGCCAAGTATGTCACCAAATTTGACCTTCTGAAAGATTTTGGCAAATTCCACTGACAGAAAGGCAAAGAAAATTTCTGCATTTGAGAACTCCAGATGGACTTTATCAATATAAAGTGATGCCGGTTGGGATGAAAAGTTCGCCTAGTACTTTTCAACGTTTAATGAACACGATTACATCTGGTCTAGATAATTGTCATGCTTACGTCGATGATGTCACCATCTACAAAGACACCCGGAAGTATCATTTAGCAACAATTCGGAAATTCTTTGACAGACTCACTTTTGCAAATTTGACAATTAAAATATCTAAAAGTGAGTTTTGCCGTGGATGTGTAACATTTCTAGGACATATCATGGGACATGGACAAGTTAAACCTATAGAAGTAGTGAAAGGGGGCTGTATAGGGCATATGAGGTCAAAGAAGGAAAAACACCCTGGGGCTGTATGGGGCAAAGATTATAGGGCCTATGAGGACATATAGGGAAAAACACCCTGGGGCTGTATAGGACAAAGAGGGATAGGGACGAGGGGAATGAGCATGACAAGATCCCCCTGGGGCTGTATAGGGACAAGATTTATATGACAAAGTGAGTAAATCTTTTCGAGGCAATGAAGTGGCTCTGAAAAGGGCCTTTGTTTTTTTATGTTAACACCATTACGTTAACACAGAGGGCACCGCATAGGTCTTCTTCTCTTCCTTAAACTTCGTCTAACTTTTGGGCCATAGATGAGGACTCACTTCAGGCAGCCTTGTCTCTCCACATAGACTCTTCTTTTCCAAACGGTCGTCTCGGTGATCCGGATGATTGTCCATGATGATTTGACATACATGGGTAAGTCCGTACGGAACAGCATCGACGATACGAGAGTAGATGATTCAACGTTTGTCCACATCTTGTGACGAGAACAGGTGAAGGGAATGAAGTGAACTGCAGTTATTTACAGTGGAAGAGCGGATCGAAACGGATTGAGATTTTTCATCAATCCAAGCATGTGTTACAAATTCAGCCACTGCGCAGAGTCTGTCTTCCAATCCGAAGAGAGCTGCCTGTGATGTCACATTCCCTATATAGGTGCGCTAGCGTCTCTGCACAGTGAATCAATGCGACATTGTTTTTGAAACATGACGGAAACTAAGAAGACGATGAAATGGGGTGCACCTGCCGTGGAGACGAGAAGCGATGGTATAGCAGCGGCTATCAAAGTTAACACAGGACTACTACCAGAAGAGGTTGATTTCAATTGGGATTTAGCAGATTTTTTTCTCTTCCTCGCAGGGATTTGTTCCGGTATCAGCACCTTTGCCACCTTCTCCTACTTCACCACACGTCGACGATTTTAAACAGAGACAGAAAGAAGAATAGGACAAATTTTTACAGCAGCAGAAAGAAGCAGAACAAGCTTTCTCCTTCAACAGCAACAGCAACAGCGAGAAGAAGAAGAGGCAAGAAGGAAACGACAGAAAGAAGAAGCAGCAGAGAAGAAACAGGGTCTAAGAGAGAAGGAGGACAGTGAAAATCAAACGGTGACGGTACTCATGGACATTTTGGTAGAGTTAAGGAGTCTGAAGCTAATGTATCAGACTTCATTATTACGACCCAAGAGAAAAAGATCTTCCCGAGCCAAACAACCCAATCCTGTTAGTACGTCTGAGATACTCTCCCTAGTGATTTCTACCCAATCATCGACAATAGCAGGTCCAGAATTAAGCCTTGTCCGTGGCAAAGGCTTAAGGCAGTTAACGCTGATTGCTTCTCGTTCCTGAGTTTGTGCAATAAGATTCATTACTTAAAGAATATATATATATATATATATATATACTTATATATATATATATATATATATATATATATATATACTATATACTATATATATATATATATATATATATGACCGATAGGTGTTTGTTTTAAAAAAAAAAACAACACCTAACGGTCCTTTTCAGGACCACCCACTTTGATAGTATTCATTTTGCCAAAATCAATTAATTAGGTCCTTATCATTCTAAAAAATCAAAACCAGGAGACTCTTACGTTTTTCTCTCTGGTCTATTCTAGTACAAATTTTACAAACCAATGTCACAACACAACACTTTAAAAAGTTCATACACTTCTTCTGTGTCTATTTTGTTCACTCTCTCTTTTTTTTTAATTTCTTCACTTTCACAGGTTTTTTCTTCCTCTTCTTCCTCACTTTTTCTCGTCTTCTTTTCTTCTTTCTGTACGTGTCGGGGTTCTTCCTTTGCCGATGTCAACTCTTCTTCCTCCTGCTCCTGTTGTTTCTTATGGCAGTCTGAAGACCAATGTCCTTTCTCTTGACAATGATAACACGCATATAGACTTTTGTCTCTTCTGACACCTGTCTTGCTTTTTTGACGGTCTGGACATTCTGTAGCCCAATGCCCTTTCTTCTGACAGATATAGCAAGTATCTTGACTTTTATCTCGAAAGGAGGGGAGTAGTCCGTCGGCTTCTCTCATGAAAACCTTCGTATGACACCTCGCAAAGCTCTAATCAGAAGTTTGATCTGTGTGAGCTCTTTCATCGTTCTGGTAGGCTTGAGAGTGAAATGAATACTGGGAGGGAAGGCACTGGCTCTTTATATATACACTGGTCTGACATGAATATATAGGGTACCATGGCGTTTCAAATGTAGTCATTTGACTTTTTGAAGTCAAGATGAAACGATCGCATCATTTCGTGAAGAAAGGAGAAGTAAGAGGCAGAAACGTAACTTATTGCCTCGCACAGTAGCTGAAGTCTTGGCTCACATTCATGCCAGTGATTTTGAAGATGACACGAGTGAGCCAGAATGAGGGCCTAGAGAGTCTACACCAAACCAAAGTCAACTACCACCATTAAACCCTGAAAAGTACTACCACATTCGAGAGACGGACAAACGCTTCTCTAGAAAATTTAGAACCACAGCCTACACGTACGCAGTGGAATTTAAAGATTTCAAGTCCGACGAACCGCTGAAGAAAGCAGAGGGGTTCATCACTGATGTGTGGGATTCTTTGTTAACCACACTGAAACGGCAATGTGAAGCCAAAGAAGACGATCGCTTGAGACTTTCCTTTGATCATGACAGTTTGAAGCCCCCGTTTGGATCGAGTTTAGCAGTCCGACAGAATTGACACCTTCCAAAGTCATCGACAAGATTCAACACGTGCAACAATCCAATGACATGTTCACATCACCGATGCAAAAGCGACACTGTTCATGACCCACGTTTCTCTTCCTCAAGGAACCGGACGCAAAAAGGTGTTATTGGTGGACGACCTAAGTAGCATCAAGCGCAGCCTCGTTCAAATTAACAACCCTCAAGACAAGATGTGTTTAGCCAGGGCCATCGTGGTGGGACGAACGTATGCCGACAAGAACGACACGGTAGAATGGAAAAGAGACTGGGAGAACATTCGAAAATCTAACCGAACCAAACAAGGAAGAGAAGCAGAACTTCTGTTACAACAAGCGGGATATCCAAAGACACGCTTCTGGCATTCCTGAAATGCAAAAATTGCAAGACGTCTTGGCTCCACGCTACACCTTGAAAGTACACCCTCAAGAAGTGCGCGGACCTCTTTTGTTTGGAGGCAAAAATTTCAAAGACGGAAAATACATTCACGTCTATCATCACGATGAACATTTCGATATCATTACCAGTATTGCCCCATTCCTTGGATATAGTTATTACTGTGAGAAATGTGACTATCGGTATAACAATCGGGAGCATTGCGGATCGAAATGTGAGGGATGTTTGGCCTCTAAACCCTGTTTGGACGAAGGCAACCACGAGTGCATTGCCCTGCTTGTCAGCGCACTTTTGTTAGTCCAACCTGTTACCAACAACATCTGAAGACGCAAGTTTCAGAGCAGAAAAGTGCTTGTCAACTCCTGAGATTGTGCCCTGCTTGTGGACAAGGCATACGTACCAATAATGCCAAGGCGCACGTATGCTCAGGAAAGAAGCGAAGTCACATTTGTCACCAAATCGTGGACTTGGAACACGAATGCTACATTCAGAAATACCATTCCAAACATGAAAAGGAAGATGACCAGAAGAAAGGCAATTTCATTTGTTTTGATTTCGAATGCATGCAAGAGACTGGTATTCACATTCCTAATTTCTGTGTGGCTCATCGAGCGTGCGAGAAGTGCATTCAAAAGCCTGTCTTTAATCATTATCCTGGAGGACGTGAAAAAAATCTTTCGGGGACCTAACACGCTGACTGATATCGCCCAATGGATCTTAGACCCCATCAACAAGAGTTGGAGCCAAGAGGGCATCGGACATTACGGAGATTGTCATCCCTATGCCACGGTGATGGCTCACAATTTCTCGGGATACGATGGACAATTTCTTTTGAGATACTATACGGAAGAAAGTACCGAACACCCTAAAGTGACTTTGAACGGAGCCAAAATCATTTCCATGCAAGTGGGACAAGTGCAGTTTAAAGATTGCATGAGTTACTTGGCCATGCCTTTGAGCTGGATGGCTAAAACGTTTGGAATGACAGAAATGGCCAAAGGCTATTTTCCGCACTTTCTCAATAACGAAACCAATCAACACGCCGTTCTACCCCATTTACCTGAGGCTCACTACTACGACCCTGACAACATGCGCACCGAACAGCGAGAAGCTTTCTACGCTTGGTAGCAGACTCACACCTCGGACCCCTTCGACTTTCTGGAAGAAATGTTAAAATATTGTCTTTCCGACGTGGACATTTTACGGCGTTGCTGTGGAAAATTTCGAGAATTATTCATGGAGCACGGAGGGATCGAACCTTTGAAAGATGCCTGCATCATTGCCAAAGCTTGTTCCTTAATGTACCGCCAACGATTGATGCCCGAAAACACCCTGGACGTCATAAGTCCTCAAACGACGAACTTTGTCAAATGTCAAAACTCGGTCAAAACCCTACGCTGGTTACATTACTTGTGCGAAAAGGAAAACAAATGGATCCAACATGCTTGCAATGGAGGAGGCTAAAAGACCATCGGAACATATTCGGTGGATTGCTGGGACTTAGAAAACCCTAAGATCGTGTACGAGTTTAACGGGTGCTTATTTCACGGTTGACCCATCTGTTACCCTCAACGTGGCACTAAAAATCAGTTTTTACAACGGACTATGGAAAACTTGTACCAGGCCACTTGTCAATGGCGACTGAAGAGCAAGGATACCAAGTGGTAGAAATGTGGGAACACGAGTAAGATCACCGTTTGAAAACCGATCCCGAGTATAAGCCCATCGTGGAAAGTTACAAGCTAGTGGACTCACTGAACCCGAGGGACAGTTTGTACGGAGGACGGACGAATGCCACCTGTTTGCTGTACCAAGCTGACAAAGAGAAAGGAGAAGAAATCAAATACTTGGATGTGTGTTCGCTGTATCCTTACGTGTGCAAATATTGTCACTTTTCCGCAGGGCACCCGCAATTGGTGACGGAACACATCGATCTGGACAATATTCAACAATACGAAGGATTGATTAAGTGCAAAGTCTTGCCTCCCACGGACTTGTACCATCCCGTTTTACCTCGCCATTGCCAAGGAAAACTGATGTTTCCCTTGTGTCGTACTTGTGTAGAAACGTGCAACTAATACCAACCTTGTCAGCACACCCAGGAAGAACGCACCTTGACAGGAACGTGGGTCAGCGTGGAATTGTTCAAAGTTCTGGACTTGGGATACCAACTGTTAGAAGTGTACGAAATTTACCACTTTCCCAAGACAGAAAAATACCACAAGGGCGACGAGACTCAGAAAGGCATTTTCGCAGACTACATGGATGCTTTTTTGAAACCGAAAGAAGCCAGCGGCTATCCTTCCTGGTGCCAGACTCCCGAAGACCAAGAGAAATTCAAAGAGAAATACTAGAAGCAGGAAGGCATCACTTTAGATTAAGTGGAGAAAAACGAAGGAAGGCGATCGTTTGCCAAAGTGATATTAAATTGTTTGTGGGGCAAAATGGCACAACGACACGTGGACGTCGTTCGTAAGGACCTGAACTTAGTCAATTACGAAGAAGAACTGAACTATGTAGAAGCCGACGAATTTGGAAATATTACTGCGGCCTACGTGACAGCCCATGTTCGTTTGAAACTGTACGAAGCGTTACACCAGTTAGGAGATCGTGTACTGTACTTTGACACGGACAGTTGCATCTACATCGATCGACTAGGTCAACGTCAACCTGACGTCGAAGGAGACCGTTTAGGAGCCTGGACAGACGAGCACCTCGACGACAAGATTTTAAGTTTTGCAAGTGGCGGTCCCAAAAATTGCGGCTACGACTACCGGGACACCCAAGGAGAAGTGCACACCGAGCCTAAAGTGAAAGGATGACTCTCAATTATCGCACCGGTCGACTGGTGAACTTTGGCATTTTGAAAGAAGCTTTGCAGTCTGGACAGGAACGAGATTTTAAAGTGACACCTTCGAACCGAACAAGATTGTACGTTTACCCACACACCAAATCGTCGGTCGGTTCTTGGAAAAAGTGTATCAAATAGTGTACCACAAGCGAGTTCGGCTTCCCAACCACTTCACTTTACCGTACAGACACGCTGTTATAAAGAAATGGTTCCAAGACGATAGACACCAACAAGATGGATGACTTCGACACAGCAAGAATCGAGTAAGGACCCACTGAGAACTCCAAGTTGAAACCATACCATTTTCCTGTCTTCTTGCCTGACTACTGTATTTGTGCCAGTTGATTGGAAACGTTTCAAAAATGGCCCACAGATAGGAAAGGATTACCTACTGCGAATGTTTTAGCTAGAACAGGATTTGTCTACTTGGGACCTGAGACTAGATTGGGATACAGTGTTTCAGTTGTGGCCTGAGGTTGGGTATGGATCGATGTATCTATAAAGATTCAGCTTTTCTGGAACATACTAATGGTCTCTGCACTGCCGTTACCTTTCTATGGCCTTTCGACCTGTTTTGTGCTCAGTTATTTTAAAAAAGATGTTATCCATTTAAATCAATTACTACATTATGTAACTGATAATGTAACTGATATGTGACTGAGTGTAGGTTTTAATGTAAGTGCTAAAATTTTTTTTGACAATGGTTTTGACTTCAATAGTTTTCTCTTCTGATAATGGGAGACATACTCCTCTGATGTTTTTATAATTTAGACCTTTTTTCTACCAGTGACTGAAAAAGTTTATTAAATAAGTTATTAATTTAAGTGTCAGCAATCAAATGGTAAGTGAAATTTTGTTCTCCCAATTTCCAATAATTGGAAAAATAAATGTAACCTGTTGAAGCCATATCTAAAGATAGGCCATTCATCCCGAATGATAGGCCATTCCTCCCAAATGATAAGTCATTCCTCCCTAATGGTAGGCCATTCCTCCTTAATGACAAGCTATTCCTCCCTAATGACAAGTCATTCATCCTTAATGATAGGCCATTCCTCCTTAATGACAAGCCAATCCTCCCTAACGAAAGGTTACTCCTCCCTAATGATAGGTCATTCCTCCCTAATGACAGGCCACTCCTTTCTAACAGGTCATTCCTCCCTAATGATAGGCCATTCCTCCCTAATGATAAGCCATTCCTCCCTAATGATAAGTCATTCCTCCCTGATGATAGGTCATTCCTCCCTAATGATAGGCCATTCCTCCCTAATGATAAGTCATACCTCCCTAATGACAAGTCATTCCTCGCTAATGATAGGTCATTCCTCGCTAATGATAGGCCATTCCTCCCTAATGATAGGCCATTCCTCTCTGATGATAAGCCATTTCTCCCTAATGATAGGCCATTCCTCACGAATGACCAAACCAATCCTCACTAAAGATAGGCCATTCCTCCGTAACGATAGGCCATTCCTCCCTAGTGATAGACCATTCCTCCCTAATGATGGGCCATTCCTCCTAATAATAAGCCATTCCTCCCTAATGATCGACCATTCCTTCCTAATGATAAGCCATTCCTCCACTTTCTAAAAACAGACAGACTCTCTTATCTGATCATTGCATAACTATAATTGCCAACTAAAATCATCAACGCATAAATAAAATTCTTTCAAAACATCAGAAACTTTTATGAAATGAAAAATTATTTAGGCAGATAAAGTTTGATGTCCATAAACAAACTGTGCTTGAACATACACAGGAAATTCTTAAAGTTTCTTCCTTTTAGGCTCTGACTACCTAATAATTACTCAAGACCTTATAGGCTCTGACTACCTAATAATTACCTAAGACCTTATAGGCTCTGACTACCTAATAGCTACCCAAGACCTTATAGGCTCTGACTACCTAATAATTACTCAAGACCTTATAGGCTCTGACTACCTAATAATTACCCAAGACCTTATACTGAATATTAAGTATCTTTTGTCTATAATTTTAAAAATATATACAGAATGGTCCCCTCTTTAAGGCCCCTTTCAACTGTCCATCAGAATGTATTTTCAGCAATTTGTCTGCTTCATTAGACTAGTTACACTTGATAAGACTGAAATGGGTTTGGTAAATTGGTACCTTTCATTAGACCAGTTACACTTGATACGACTGAAACTGGTTTGGCATATGGGTAACTTTTCATTTGAAAGTGGTAATCGGTTTGACTAAATAACTTAGGCAAATTTCCATCAATGAAATAGGACACTGAAACTGGTTTGGTATATGGGTAACTTTTCATTGGAAAAGTGGTAATCAGTCTGACTAAATAACTTAGGCAAATGTCCATCAATGAAATAGGACAGTGGGTGTGCATGCTTAATGCAAATGAGATAATTCACTCATATTATTCACAACAGTATCTATTTTATGAGTGAAGAGGGCCCTAATGAATATTACACTGAAAGGCTAAACCATGAGGTCATAATCATTAACCCCTTATTGTGAAACTATTAACTATACTAACGCTAACTTATACACTGTAAGAAAATGTCTATGATAACCATGTATGACTTAGTAAAAAACACAATACGCTAATCAGCAAACCAGTTTCCTACTTATCATGTAGTAATATATAAAGGCTAAATTGCATTTTGTCATTCTGCAGTAATTTCATGTATGATTTAACATAGTGAAAAAACCCATGAGAGAGAGAGAGAGAGAGAGATTCATATCTGCTTGACTGAAAAAAAAGCCACCTAAATTTGAAAATATCCCTTTATTAAAGATATATATTGTGTAAACCTGCATAGATATACTTGGCTCTGCTATAGTTCAAGGTTTAAACACTTAAAATAAAATACACATTAATTATACCCATTATAATATAAACAGTCTTGTCTCAAATAAACACAATTAAAGTCCAAATGATTACGAAGTCCTTATTTCAAAATGAAATCAAGCATACACATATAAAGTGTCTGTTTATATGAGGCTAGAACACAAACAACAAAGTCATCAAAAAAATAAGTAGGGGAAAAAAATCAGCTAAAATTTAGAATCAATATACCATTAAGGCTGCAACATTTACCCAAAGTTCTAAATGTATACATGGCTTACAATAAATAAATTGATCGAGTTTAACGGAGAAGATTAGAAATTCTTTGTCCTATCTACCTGCTAGATTTAATGAGCAGCTTACAACTATCATAATGTACATGTCGTTAAGTCACTCAAGTGGCAAATGCTTCAATTGCTGTATGACTTTTATCTCTTATGACAGGATTTAGTTTGTATAACATGTCTTTGTTGAATATATCTGACAGCATCAATAAAACTTCCCTAGAATTGCACTGGTATCGTTTATTAATGTTACATATGCACATGATTTTGACAATAGTACCGACTGGATATGCACACAGGTATTACATATGTACATGATTAAAATCGACAATAGTACCGACTGGATATGCACATAGGTATTACATATGTACATGATTAAAATTGACAGTAGTACCAACTGGATATGCACATACGTATTACATATGTATATGATTAAAATCGACAATAGTACTGACTGGATATGCACATGGGATGTTTTTGTGGGAACTAGAGTGATTAAGAGACTATTCACTGGGTTACAAATTTGAAACTGTGTTTCTTTAAATTAAATTGTTACTAATCAAAGAATCTGCTAACAAACATGCTGTTTAAAGGCGAACACCAGGTAAAGGAATTTTTATCCATATTATTCCTAAATCAGCCCTATTTGTAAATTCTATGTGAAATCGTAGATGCATACTTTAGAAAAGAACATATTAATAACAGAAATATCCCACTAAAAAATTCTCTTGAGCAGAGATGCGGAAATGTACAGTTTAACTGGAACTGGTATTTCCTACAACAATGATGCCCACATGTTTATTTACATGTTTATGGATTTTGTAAACATTTACAGGCAGTAAACTAAACCAAGCCATTTACATGTTTAAACATTACAGCCTTATATACAATAGGCACCAACCTATACACTGTATCAATATACCATAGGAATCAACCTATACACTGTATCAATATACCATTGGAATCAACAAACCGTATTTGCCTGCCTATAAATTGATGCTAAGTTGAATTTGCAAGTTTTAAAATTTTCCATTTTTTATCCACATAAAAGTCTATGCTGAGTATAAGATGAAGACAGATCAATACCTTGACTGTCTTTTTCACTTCACTCCACACAGCATAGTAAATTTTCTCCCATCTATAACTCAGTAAATTCTACGATCATGATTACTAAATGTAGCTAAAAGTACCTAATTCATTTCATAGGAAGTATCTTAAATGAATTATTGCTTTTTGTTACACTTAATGACGCTGACCTGAAAATTTTATGAGTTACAGATAGGATACAATTTGTGATGCTGTGTGGAATGAAACTATAGGAACTTCCGGTTTGATGAACATTAATGTTATCACTGTATGCTATTTAGATTATCTGCAATAGGGATAAAGCATCACTGTTTTGAAGAGAGAGAGGAAGGCATGTGTATTCCATCCTATTTTTCTTCTTGCAACTCATGATCAAAATAAAATACGCCCCAATATGAGAGAGAGAGAGAGAGAGAGAGAGAGAGAGAGAGAGAGAGAGAGAGAGAGAGAGAGAGAGAGAGAGAGAGAGAGAGACAGAGAGAGAGAGAGAGATAGGGAGGGAGAGATAGAAGGTTTAAATATTCACAATATTTACATCCATATAGACTTCATTTAGGTTAAATCACAAGAATAACCATTTAGCATGATGTTTAATTTTCATGTGAGTACAACAAACTCTGCATTCCCAACAAGATTATCCTTTATCAATAAGTACATATACACTTTCCAGTGCAAGACAAAAAAAGCCAATGGAATACCTGTCTTTGTCATGATTATTCAATTTCTATCTCTTATTCTCATATTGGGGAATATTTTATTTGATCATGAGGTGCAAGAAAAAAAATGTGATGTGGAATACCCATCTTTGTTATGGTTATATAATTTCTAACTTGTCTATTCTAATGTACACATCTGTAATAAAATCTGAACAATGTATATTATTAGTGCATGTTGTTTTAGCCCAATGACATCTTATGTACATGAATTTAATACTGACAACAAAGTATATATTTCAAAATTCTTCTTGAAGTCAAGTCCTATATTCTTTCATAAATGATCTCTTCCTCAAAATGATAATTATTTTTACACATTATTCTTCCTACTTCTGGAGTATTTTTTTATATGCAAAAAAATACATGACATATCACAAGCAATTTGAATTACATGATCCAGATATAAGTCAATTTGTAGTGCAAGATGAAAATTAGATTTTCTGGTAAAAAAAACAGTACTGACTTAAAGGCCAGCAAATATGGTATACACTGTGTCAATATACTATATAGGCACCTACATACACACTTTATCAATCAACACATACAATGTATCAATATGCCACAGGCATCAACATATACACTGTATCAACCTAGAATTTACATAACAGTATCTGAATAGGTTTCATAAAACAACCCATGAAATCTTAGATAATCACTGTCAAATGATTTAAAATTCATACATTTATAGTATTCTATGTAAGTAAAACATAACAATGCAAGGGATTCCAACTGCCATTCTTCCTTAGTAAAATTTAGCACTTATTATTTTTCCCAAATTTGCTAAACATTAAGAAACACTCTTATGACCAGATTTCTAGATCCTGCTCACCATTCTAAGGCATTTAATTAGCAAATCAAAATGCACCATAAAAATACCCCATGATAAGGCATTTAATTAGCAAATCAAAATGCACCATAAAAATACCCCATGATAAGGCATTTAATTAGCAAATCAAAATGCACCATAAAAATACCCCGTGATAAGGCATTTAATTAGCAAATCAAAATGCACCATAAAAATACCCCATGATAAGGCATTTAATTAGCAAATCAAAATGCACCATAAAAATACCCCATGATAAGGCATTTAATTAGCAAATCAAAATGCACCATAAAAATACCCCATGATAAGTCATTCAATTAAGAAATCAAAATGCAACACATGGATAAATACTTTATGATAAGGCATTTAATTAAGAAATCAAACTGCAACACATGGATAAATACTTTATGATAAGGCATTTAATTAAGAAATCAAACTGCACCATATGGACAAACACCCAATGATATGGCATGTAATTAAGAAATCAAACTGCACCATATGGACAAACACCCAATGATAAGGCCTGTAATTAAGAAATCAAACTGCACCATATGGACAAACACCCAATGATAAGGCATGTAATTAAGAAATCAAACTGCACCATATGGACAAACACCCAATGATAAGGCCTGTAATTAAGAAATCAAACTTCACCATATGGACAAACACCCAATGATAAGGCATGTAATTAAGAAATCAAAATGCACCATATGATAAAGCATTTAATTATGAAATCAACTTGAACCATATGGATAAATACCCAATGATATGGCATGTAATTAAGAAATCAAATTGTACCATATGGATAAATACAATCCTTTACAAAATAAATGGAAAAATTAACTTACTAAGCCTAAAGTTCTACTGTCACAAAGTTAAGCAATTATTGAACCAGCTATTTTGCATGTGTAACTTAGTAAATTATCCAACACTGAAAAAGACTTCTCCCATATGTACATGCACGTACATGGGTGACTAATTTTTCATGAAGGGCTGTTCTGCTATGTGATTGTTGTTAAAAATCTCTATCCAGTAACCATCGGGGTCCTTGATGAAGGCTATTCCCTTCATTTTACCTGTAAAAATATCAAGAGCTATGTGTAATATTAACATATACCACTGATCTGACTACTATGTAATATCTCTCTATACATGCAATTTTTGTGTCCTACATCCCCCAATGCCAGACCCTGTGTGCCCTCCGGCATGCTATTATGTCAGGAAAAAAAATTGACAAATATGACTACAACTTTTCTTTACAGGATGTCCATCCATATCTATGCTGGTTCTAGCAATGGCTAAAGTTGATAAGGTGATAAAAGTTGGGTGATGGCAATGAATATCCATTACAAAACAATGAATCTGGCAATGAAAACATTCAAGGTCTGAGGTAGTCAGCTGTGTTACTTAAGTCTAGGACCACTATTAGTGTAATGAATTTTCGATTTGTAAGTCACACCTTTGGCAAGGAAGATTCAATTTATTCTCAAGCTTAATTAATGATAAGAGAAACCAATTTAAGCAAATAGACAAATTTTTCATTTGATTCATGATTTATTCAAGAGTGCAATGTTGTTTTTGTCTGAGTTTATTGTGGTATAAAGCACCAGTTGTCAAATCGAACACCAAATAATGCCCAATTATACCCCTGATGTGACTACCTATGTAACATTATTAGTATTATTATGCTGCTGCTGGTCTTCCCATCATCCATTTGTGTAGCTATTTGTACTATTTAAATACTCACAGAAATTACAAGAAACTCTTCATCTATGATGCTTAAAATGCTGCTGATAGTGAATTAATGACACTGAACCTCATCACGTATCAGCTGATACTAAATTAATGACACTGAACCTCATAACGTATCAGCTGATACTAAGTTAATGACACTGAACCTCATCACGTATCAGCTGATACTAAATTAATGACACTTAACCCCATCACATATCAGCTGATACTAAATTAATGACATTGAACCTCATCACGTATCAGTTGATACTAAATTAATGACACTTAAGCCCATCACATATCAGCTGATACTAAATTAATGACACTTAACCTCATCACATATCAGCTGATACTAACTCATCACATATCAGCTGATACTAAATTAATGACACTTAACCCCATCACATATCAGTTGATACAAAATTAATGACATTGAACCTCATCACGTATCAGCTGATACTAAATTAATGACACTGAACCTCATCACATATCAGTTGATACTAAATTAATGACACTGAACCTCATCACATATCAGCTGATACAAAATTAATGTCATTGAACCTCATCACATATCAGTTGTTACTAAATTAATGACACTTAACCCCATCACATATCAGTTGATACTAAATTAATGACACTGAACCTCATCACATATCAGCTGATACAAAATTAATGACATTGAACCTCATCACATATCAGCTGATACTAAATTAATGACACTGAACCTCATCATGTATCAGCTGATACAAAATTAATGACATTGAACCTCATCACGTATCAGTTGATACTAAATTAATGACACTGAACCTCATCACGTATCAGTTGATACTAAATTAATGACACTGAACCTCATAACATACCAGTTGATACTAAATTAATGACATTGAACCTCATCACATATCAGCTAATACTAAATTAATGACACTGAACCTCAACATATATCAGCTGATACAAAATTTTTAATGACACTGAACCTCATCAAATATCAGCTGATACTAACTTAATGACACTGAACCTCATCACATATCAGCTGATACTAAATTAATGACACTGAACCTCATCACATATCAGCTGATACTAAATTAATGACACTGAACCTCATCACATATCAGCTGATACTAAATTAATGACACTGAACCTCATCATATATCAGCTGAACTAGCTTAATGAGACTAAACTTCATCATATATCAATACACTGTTGACCAATCAAAGACAGAAGGTATATAGGCTATTGCTTCAGTGTGAAAAAAAATTCAAAACACTGTTTACACATGGGAAATTATTGAGAACTGATATGTACATCTACCAGAATGAAGCCTGGTTCAAATTTTATTTATCTTTAAAAACATGTACAAAATAAGACTTTCAAGCAGTCCTGATTCCTTGTGGCTGTTTATATAAGTCTATAAAGGTAAAGTTTTCTAAAATTTCACTAGAAATTGAAGCCATGGTAAATATCCACACTTCACTTTACTTCTGACCCCTTGCCTTTCCCAGGCTGTATCCAGCATCCATAACCTTAGTTGTCATCTTTCACATCGAGTCTGTATCATGAAATATCATACCAAATGTGATCACCATCACTATCAATTTAGACAGAATTCAGGACACCATGAGTGACTACAGGTACTGGGACAGATGTACCATATGTACTTGCTTTTAAGTCCAGTTCAACTGCAAACAACAAAGATCCTTATCTGCCATAGCATACTGCACCTGCAGACCAGGGTCTATGTTGCTTGCTCTACTGATTACACCTAACAAACTGCACAGACCCAGATCTGCTGGTGCATTATGTGATGGCAGATCTGGGTCTGTGCAGTTTGCAGTTGGACTTGATATATACATAAGTATATATGGTATCTTTTCAATGGATGCATGGAAGGACCTAGGGATGGATCAGAAACCCAACATAACACTGTTAAAGCACAATTTATTGTTTAAAATGTGAATAAAAAAAGTGTGATTGGATTTTATTATGCAAATGAATAGGTCAAAATACATCTATTTTATTTGTTACTGCCTAGACTTGTCAGAACCCCATCAGCATGAAGCTATCATCTCTAACAGTCAAAAACCAATTAAAATATTTGTCATACAAACATGTTCAGTTGATGTTCTCATTATCCACAATCCAAAAATGATTACACACTGGAAATAGAAACTTGCTTTGCCACGAAAAACTGCAGATTATCCCAAACAACCTTCAGGTTTATTTTATAAAAGAACCAAAACCCAAATCAATGGAGCTCTGATTGGTTGATTTTCTAAGGGTACTTAGAGACAAACCTCCACATGGCAATATCTAGACCAACTGACCATAAAAATTCCAAAACTATTTCCTGTGATTTGTGTCATCACCGATTTAGATAAAAAAATCATCTCCACAAAATCCAAATCTCTACATGGGCATGGGAAATGACAATCTGACAATACATATCTAGATTCAATTATGGGGCATTGACACTTTTACAATATGCAGTAATCGCAATGACAATTAACAAGAGTACTATGAACGGCCTGCCCCATGTTGAATATGTAGGCACTATTCTTTTGATTACTGATGAACACGTCTCAATGACTTTGACCTTTGATCAAGGTATTTGGTCTGGAACAAAACTAAATGTGCCCAAACCATAATTTTCTTTATTAGATTTAGCATGGACATTGTTTTTGACCACTAGAACTAAACACCAGCAAGTTTCTTTATTACTCTAAGTGCAAGCCATCCACAAAGCAATGTCAAGGAACTTACTCTAAGAATAAAATTTCTTCCATAAAACCAATTTTCCTTTGAGCCACATTACCTTTAACCTTTGACTCTTCACCCAGAAAATCAGTTGGGCTCTTCCATACTTTAAGTGTAAATCATCCACACATTTTTGTTAAGGTATGTCGTCTAGTTACTACGCAAGAAATATTTTTCTTCTTTCAGTCAATTGTACAGAAACCAATTTTTTTTTTCTTCCTGTGACAGTGACCTTGAACCCCAAAACAGAGAGGGGTTTTCCTTACCCTAAGTGCAAGCCATCCACAAAGTATGCTAACTGTACATGGAGGGCAATTTGAGTCATCATGCAGAAACCATTTTCTTTCTCTTTCAGTTACAATTACATTGTTTTGACTCTGAATGTTCGGACAATGTTCTCAAATTCTGATTCCAAAATTGATGAGCTTCTTCCTTACCTTGAGTATAAGCCATCCAAAAAATGTGATAACTATATATACACTTGAGAACTTTAATTTATGTGTGTAAAATATTTTTCTTTGGCAGTCACAATTTCATATCTTCAACAATGCTTGAGGTCTCCACAATCTTTGTGGATGACTTGTAGTAAGGAAGCATATTGATTTTGGTATCCAAATGTCAAAGGTTATGGTTGTATATACAGTAAGCTCCACTTTACAGCAGGTATATAAAACTGTGCTATTTATGGCCTTCTTAGGGAAAATATCTTAAGAAATTAATACCGACAGCAACTAAACAAATCTGCCATTTCACAGTTCTATGTAGTATAGCAGTCACTCTATAAAACTCGTTAGTATGATACCGCCCTTCATATAATACTGGAACAATAGTCACTCTATAAAGCTCTTTAGTATCATACCGCCATTCTTATAATACTTGTACAGTAGTCACTCTATAAAGCTCTTTAGTACGATACTGCCCTTATTATAATACCGGTACAGTAGTCACTCTATAAAGCCCCTTAGTACAATACCGCCCTTCTTATAATACTGGTACAGTTGTCACTCCATAAAGCTCCTTAGTACAATACCGCCCTTCTTATAATACTGGTACAGTAGTCACTCTATAAAGCTCCTTAGTATGATGCCGCCCTTCTTATAATACTGGTACAGTAGTCACTCCAATAAGCTCCTTAGTACGATACCACCCTTCTTATAATACTGGTACAGTAGTCACTCCAATAAGCTCCTTAGTACGATACCACCCTTCTTATAATACTGGTATAGTAATCTCTCCATAAAGCTCCTTAGTACGATACCACCCTTCTTATAATACTGGTACAGTAGTCACTCCATAAAGCTCCTTAGTACAATACCGCCCTTATAATACTGGTACAGTAGTCGCTCTTTAAAGCTCCTTTGTACGATACCACCATTCTTATAATACTGGTACAGTAATCACTCTATAAAGCTCCTTAGTATAATACCACCATTCTTATAATACTGGTACAGTAATCACTCTGTAAAGCTCCTTAGTACAATACTGCCATTCTTACAATACTGGTACAGTAATCACTCTATAAAGCTCCTTAGTATAATACCACCATTCTTATAATACTGGTACAGTAATCACTCTGTAAAGCTCCTTAGTACAATACTGCCATTCTTACAATACTGGTACAGTAATCACTCTGTAAAGCTCCTTAGTACAATACTGCCATTCTTACAATACTGGTACAGTAATCACTCTATAAAGCTCCTTAGTATAATACCGCCCTTCTTGTAATACTAATATCATCGGGAAACCTTCAATTGGTTAAATGTTCTATTATGGCTACTTAATTTATTTCACTTCAGTGTAGTCCTTGGCTAATGAGAACAAATCATAATCTATCTTCATATCATTAAAGATCTCTTTTGTGTTATTTATTTGTTTCTGTGAAGCATAATATGCACTGTGATGACACAGCCCTGCTGGAATATCATAAGGTGACCTCGCATATATTCTGACTCATATTCAAGACTCCCATGAAAAATGCTATAAAAAGGGAGCACTGTAATAACACCCTACATAACCCAGTCACATAGATCAAACATCAGAACTTCTTAAAGGAGCCACTACATAACCCAGTCACACAGACCTAACATCAGAACTTCTTAAAGGAGCCACTACATAACCCAGTCTCATCTGTTGGACATGAAAACTTCCCATACCAGCCCCTACATAACCCACTTTTGTCTGTACATTGGACATCAATACTTTCTAAACCAGCCCCTACATACCCAAGTCTTTTCTGTACATTTGACATCAGAACTTCCTAAACCATCCCCTAAAATAACCCAGCTTTGTCTATAGAGTGGACATCAATACTTCCTAAACCAACCCCTACATAACACAGTCTCTTCTAAAGATCTGACATCAAAACTTCCTGCACCATCCACTACATAACCCAGTCTCATCTGTGGACTGGACATCAAAATTTCATAAACCAGCCCCTTCCATAACCAAGTCTTGTCTACAGACTGGACATCAAAACTCCTTAAACCACCCCCTACATAGCCCAGTTTCATCTGACTGGGTTTCAAAGCTTCCTATACCAGCCCCCATATGACCCTATTTTTTCTGTAGACTGGACATCAAAACTTCCTCAACCGATCCCTATATAATCCAGTCGTGTTTGAAGATTTAAGATCAAAACTTCCAAAGCCAGCCCCTTACCAGCCCTACATAACCTAGTCTTGTCTGTAGACTGAAGTGTGGTCATCAAAAAGCTGTTCGAATGCTCCTCAAATCTCCCAACACTGTTAGGTTTAAAAAAGTTCCACTGCAGATGCTTAATTAAGAAAAACATCCAATAACTTTAAATCTGGCCAGCTAACAAGCTACTCACCATCCTGAGGTTTTTTCTGAAATTGTACACCTTGTTCTTCAAACCTCTTACAGGCCGCATCTACATCAGGCACATTCAGTCCAATGTGACCTGCAAGAGCAGAAGTTTTGTAAATAAGCTAACAACTCCATCATTTTATTCATGCTGAAAGAAATGTTATTCACAAATATTTTTGACTTGGTAGATTAAAATCCAAATTCCAAATTAAATAAATATATTATTTCATAAATAATCAACTAAAGGATATATTATGCCTCAAGAGTTGCCTGTGTTTGTGTTAATACCTGTCATACTAAGTTGCCTGTGTTTGTGTTAATACCTGTCATACTGAATATACTTAAGAACACCTGTGTGGCAATTGTATCAATTACTTGCTCTCCTTGGCATTTTTTTTTATAGATTTTACAAAAGGTGAAATGTGCATGTATACAGAAGAAAATAAATCATTTCCTGATAACTGGCATTGAAACAAATTGTAAAACATGTATAATACTGCGGTGAAGTGCTTTGAGCATTTGGATTTTTGAAAGTTACAAAATACAAACCATATCCTCTAGGGTCACTGTTGCCATTGTGGTAAACATTGCCCTCTTCTTTCTCGGTGTCCCAATTACTAAAGTGAGAAAAGAGAATGTATATTGGGGGGGGGGGATTGATTTTAAAATTTGTAATGATTATTTGCTAATCACATGTCCAAGGAGATTATTCTCACCTTGAAATAGTAACATCTTGTGTAGTTTATGCACTTTGTAGTTCTATCAAAACAGGCAGCATTTCAAGATTGCTGATGTGATGGGGTAGATTCTTCCCAAGACCACAGGCCCTCTAGGATTACTCTCACTAGGTCCTGATGAGCTCCCCAACCTGAATCTGATATTTTGGTGTAAAGGAAGGAGTGAAGTTCTGGAGCATGAATCGGAACTCTGGTCAGAAACCTGTTTTGATTTTGCCACTTACTAAGACGATGAAATATTTGAATCCTAAGGGCATCCAAAAGGGCAGAGGGCCTAGCAAGGTCTCCAGTTTGATAGAAGCAAGAAGTAGACAGGGTAACTAAGTTTGCTGCCAGAGCAGCACAGGCGAGCAGACAGTGAAATCTTTTCCCCTAAGAATAGCTCTGAGATCAAATATTTGTGAGATTCTGTTGCGATGATAAACAACTGTTCCTTGACAGGTGAGAAAATTTAATCCCTACATAAACAAAATTCTGAGAAGTGATCAGATTTGTCTTCTCTTGATTGGAGATTAGGCCTAGATGCATAGACAGGCATATTTGAATAAATTGTGCATTAACAAACTGAGTACTGGAGAATGGGAACCCTAAAGGACCTTACATGAGTCACTCTTACACTTTTCATCATGGGGAAGGCTCTGGGAGCTGATGCTCAACCAAAAGGAAGATTCCAAAATTGGAAGATCATCTGTTCCAAACTATACTGCAGGAACTTCATGTGGGCTGGGAATGTGGTGATATGACCAAGCCTCTAAAAGTATGCTTATTTTGGCACCTAGTGGAACATTAAAAAGAGCAGGACTTGGCAGGAGAGGGCATTGTTCCCCAGTGATGATTAAGTTCTTCCCTAATTGAAATGGAGCGATCTGTAGATCTCCCTCCCCCTACCCTGGCATCCTCTGGCCACATCATCATGAGATAAGCAGGCAAGAAGGAGTTTGAAACTGGGTCTGATGATTCTGTTGGTTCCCTGCCTAAAAAGTCATAGAGGAGAAGCCAGGGACCTTCTGGGATGGGGGCCTGGTACTGAGTCCAGGGACCATTGTTGTTTATCTTGCAAATCTTATGAGGCCACTGTATAGATTATCTATTTGAATGTCTCCATATTAATCCAGGTGGCCTGCCAAAGCTTTTTGCTGTGGTCTAGCAAAATATTTGATGTCTCCAAGCCCTGTGGTGATGAAGGAGCTCTGTAGAGTGCACTATGGACATTCAGTGCATGTCTTGATGTCTTGGTAACAATCTTTGCATTGTAGCTAGAGATAATGATTCCTGCCTCAAGACTGAAGGAGGTCACCAATAAAAGATTGGCATGTGAAGCTATGGTAACTAGTATCTAAACCATCAGTTCCAAAGCCTTGAGTGCCCTGATTGGGATATGGGGCACATCCCTGCTGAAATTCCAAGCTATGTCCAAAACAGGGGACTTAAAAAATTCTTCTTTTCTGTAAATCTTAAATAGACCAAGGGTAGTAACACATATTACCTCCCTTTGCCACCACTAGGTGTCACTAGTTTTTAAGCTGAGTGACATATCAATGAGGATGCTTGCATCGTGGAGAGACAACCGCTCTGGTGACCTAGTGGTTAGAGCATCCACCTTGGATATGGGTGGTTGCAGATTCAAACCCCTGGCCAAATCATATCAAAGACTTATAAAAATGGTACTAACAGCTGCCTAGCTAGGTACTCAGCATTAAGAGGTTAGTGTTAGGACTGGTCGGCCTGGTGTCAGGATAATGTGACTGGGTGGGACATCATGCTACATATCTGTGGCATGGTGCCCCAGTGCTAGACATCACTATAAACTGCCACACTTCAGACATCATAGCAATATGACTGAGAAATTGTTAAAACCACATTAAATATCCAAATCTCTCACGCACACACACACACACACACACACAGACACTGGGAGTGTGTTTAAGTAATGTGATTGTGATAATATTATCAGCAAAACAAAATTAACTTAAAAATTTGCTTTCTCCTTCAAACATATTCCCAGATAACAGTAACACCAGACGGCTAGGTAACAGGTGGAGTGAATACTCAGCATCCTAACTACACCCTGGGTACCCTTCAAGGGAAGAGAGCTTGGATTCCCTATATGAATGATAACCCACTCTCCTACTTAAAGCAGCACAGCATATGGTCATGTGAACCATGACCACTCTATCAGACTAAGAAGATGATTCCTGAAATCTTCTTACTGTCAAAATTCAATGGTGAATCCCGAGAAGCTAGGAATCAGTGTTGGGTTAATGATGTCTGGTGGTCACCTTGGCCAGAACTATGTCTCTTGTTATGTATATGTAATTAAATTGTTTGTTTGTTAGTTTTAAATATTTTAATATTTTTATTTTATTCCATTACATGTTACTGTAACGATAATTTTGTCTACTGGATTCGATTTTTCTTTTTTTAGAAATTCAATTCAGTTCTGTTTGGCTTGATAAACAGCCAGCAGTTTGAAACATTGTATCTTTTGCCGACCTAGATTCAGAACCAGTGTCAGTTTTGGAGTAGACAACTTTTTTATTATTCATTTCCAGGGTGGGACTCATTGATTTTAGTTAAGGCTATACTAGAGTATGTGATTTTAGGCATGTAATGTTTTTACATTGTTCCGTAGAGAGGTGATCATATGACCCCATCCGGGAATCTGTTTTGCACTTTAGATAGGCTTAATACTCATGTTATGATAAGAATCAAGCCAGTTGTGCTTTATACCTTTGAAGCTCAAAGGTGTTTTGTTGTGACCAGTTTGAGTTGGGTTTTTATTTTTTTCTGGAATTAATGATGGAGAAATATACATGTAAGTGCCACTTATTTTCTGTATTATTTCCTGGGGGTAGAGGGTGGGGAAGGCAAATGTCCATAACCCCTCCCAACTGACTAAAGTACATCCATGGCCTAAGCTTCAGGGACTGGAACCCATGTGCCAAAGGTGGTCCATTTGTGGTTCCACCTTGTTTCATGAAGTCTACAGATGCTTATCCAGAGGAATTCCTTTCATGAAATAACTGTGGTTGCACCACTGATACAGGAATGACTGTACCTTGTTGGTAATATTGATGTTTTGATTGAGTGGAATGGAAAAGGGTGCTATGGAGCCAGCAAGGTCATTTGTAAAGGAAACATATAAAGGCCGCCCAGGAGGATCAATTTTGCTGCTGCACTGAATAACATAGAGACTTGTAAGAACGAACTCTGTTACAGAAATTACCATCCTTCTGGAATTGACTTTACAAGCTTAATAATCCATGATTGAGATTGGTTATAACCTCCATACCCAGGTGGACAAAACATTGGGATGGGTGAAGGTCAGATTTTCCCATTGCACGAGAAAACCTAGAAGATTCAAAAGGGACAAGATATCGCTTTTGCTTCTAAGGGGAATAGAACTTAACGGTATATTTTTAGAGGATATATTCCAGATATGTTACCGCTGCTGTAGAGGCAGTCGACCAGAATAGATTGACAATGCAATCCATAATTTGGTAAAGATGTAGGAGTTGAAATTTAGAATGAATGGACAACTTGAAATGGTAAACTTGCTGTGGTAAGCAAACCAAAGAAACTTTTGCAAAGCTGGGTGAATAGGAACATGAAAATAGGCATCTTCATCCTTTTCCCTTCAGATGGAGACATGTATATATGTTGACATCTCAATCATGAACCTAGGCAGAAGAATGAATTTATTGTTGTGACTGATGACTATGACTGACCTTGACTTGTCATTTGTATTTTTTTGGTATGGAACATTCGGTTTGAGACTGATCCAATGTGATTATCATTACCGGAGTATGGCCCCCTCCTCAGAATGTTGGCTGTGGTGGGGTTGCTAAGTCAGTGGCAGGTGACAGTATGCTTGGGGGTTGAGGAACCTAATTTCTTACTTCCCCTGTAAGGGTACTTTGTCATCTTTTGGCATAAAAATGAAATCGGAACGGTACTTGGAATGTAAAAGATGCATTTGCTTGGCTTGCCTATCTTCTGTCCAATGTGGCAGGGACAGCTGATTTCTAAAACGAGGATATGTGTGGATTGGCAAGTTGGGTGGATAGTTCAGTACTTATTCAAACAGCAATGGCCTCAAACCAAATGGTACTTATTCAAATCTGCCCTCAAACAGCAATGACCTCAAACCAAACGGAGCCATTCTTAAGCTTTAGCTTGACTTTTTTTTAATAATTTTTTTTATAATTTCATGGACCACAAATATGCATCACAGTGTATCAAGTTAAGATTGGCAGAGGAAATCAACACATTTTGCCATCAAATGGTGAACTGCTCTATTATTGACCCAAGCAATTCTGCCTGTCGACTCCCAGGTGAGTTGGTTGGCCAAGTTTTCACCCAGTCAGAAAATCGCCAAGTAGGCCAAATCTAGTACCAAAGATATGGCGACAATCTTCTAAAGCCAAATCAATGTAATTTTATTTCATTCTAAAGTCTGGAGTCCAGTCTGACAGGTAGCAGAATGTATCTTGTACCAGGCTGTTAATGGACTGCTTCCATTTTGGGATAAACCATCCCTGTGGCAGCGATGATACAATGCTATCGTCTTTATATAATTCAGGGCCAATACCCTGTGGGTAAGCAGTGAATAAAGGAGAAGCCAGCTCCACTGGACGATTGTGGTGATCGTTACTTATGGCTGGTTTGCAAGGAGTATGGCTAGCACAGTTACCAGGTGTGTGGAAGGTGGTCTGGTCAGTACTAGTACTGGCCATCCTGTGGGCATGGCTGTCTGGAAATATGGTAGGAATGCGATGACCATTCTTGGACATGCGAGGGTACTTAGGCTACCTGGGCTGCCTAAAAATGTGGCTACATTCACCCACTGTATC
Source organism: Megalonaias nervosa (assembly GCA_016617855.1). Lineage (NCBI taxonomy): Eukaryota > Metazoa > Mollusca > Bivalvia > Unionida > Unionidae > Megalonaias > Megalonaias nervosa. Next base: position 23,328 of record JAECUM010012724.1, on the reverse strand, counting down.
ACAATTACTTGTAGGAATTTCAAATTTTTTTGTTTCCATCACCCCCATGGTTAACTTGTGCAAAACTGTATTCTGCACTCTTGCACATATAGCACACACACCATATGGTACTGGTAAAGTAGATTTTGCACACATACAGCATGACTCTTGCATGCCTTCCATTGCCTTGAACTTCCTTCATCCACAAGTTTCAATGAAATGACAAGATAAAACAAAATACAACAAAAAATATATTAGCTAATGAAGCAGTGTGTTAATATGTAGCTAAAATAACATCCATTAAAACCATGAATGTCAACATGACAACATGTTGTACCATGTGGTCTAAAAATTGCCAAGTTTGAGAAAGTGTAAAAATTTCACAAAATATTTGCAAAATTAAAAAAAAATTTAATACCAAACTAATTCAAATCAAATCTCCACTGTCCTACATGAAGATCTGACAGTAACCACTCAGGGGTCAGGTTCTGGTGACCTTTAAAGTAGTCAATGGAAATAGTAGCTTTCAAAAGTCTGAAAGTAAATAAAATTATTCGGCACACATTGATTCTCTTCAGCCACACTGCTCCGTCTCCCAAATGCAAAGATGTAAGATTTCATCTGACTGACTGATAAAAATAGCAATTATGGTACTAACATTGGTAACCAGAATATGACCCCTTAGCAGTTGCTGACAGATCTTCACTTAGGACAGTGGAGATCTGATTTTAATCACATTGTACGACTACCTATCTATGAACAAATATTAATCCAAATAAATCGAAAAATCTTGCTTGGTTAACACAAATCTGGCTTTGGATTCATGGGAGGTGTCTTGTAAAATGTTGCTGTATGATTACTCAGCTTAAAAACCTTTGACACCTATGCTGCAAGGGGAGGTAATGGTTAAGAGTTATTGCCCTTTGTCACAATGAGATGACAGAAAAGACTAATTTTTATCAATTTTAGTAGGGTTGGATCTGGCAGGTAGTAGGCTTATCTCCCAGATGTTAATGTGACTGGGAATGTATTTGAAGTTTAAGATCAATTCCCAGAAAGAACTGTCTATTTGGTTGTTTGACATTTATAGATATGACAAGAACATAGAAAATGTTGATGGAAAGATGTGTTAGGCTCTACATACAATGATACAAGGGTCTTTCTTGCTGTGGGATTCAGGACCAGTTGATGACAACAGAATTTTGATGTTCAGAATCCAGGAAAATTTAGAGCCATTGGATCGTCATACACACAGGTTTGTCAATAAGACATTCAAAAGATTGCAGGACATCGTGCCTAATTATCGAATGATTTCACTGATGGATTATCCAATTGGAATTGGTCATAATTTGGCTATATAACTTTATACTCTAACACTTAGACATGTTATTTTTATGTTCATATTTTAGAAACTAGATTATAAATGAAAATAACATGATAATCATACATGTAAGTGTAATTTTTGCCAATATAAATGGTAAAAATGTGCAACCTGGGCATAAAAAGAGTAATCTATATATTACATGCCATAATTACAGTACATCATATGAAAAATATACATTTATTTTTCCTACTAACATGGATCAGCAGCTGGCCAAAATTCTTGGCAAAATCCATGTGGATTAGAACCAGAATACAAATACAAAACATACAGACAAATTAATAAATTAAGCAATCACTTTAACTAGTCTGTATGTCTAACTTTCGCTGACTGATCATGAAGTCCACAAATTCTGCTATAAGCCTGATGATGTGCCCAGTTAGAGTGCTGTATCACTCTCATATTCTTTTTTTTAAAACTTGTAAAGCAGTGTTATTACGTCTTTTTCTGATCAAACAAGTTTAAAAAGACCCATGTGCTCTAAACATTTTCAGTCAAATAACATCCACAAGTCACACCATAAAAGCCTGTTTAGCTTAACATTTTGCAACATTTTCTTTAAAAGTACAGACTGGTCCACTATCTAAATATATTATCAATATAATGAATCTATGGGCAAAGTTTCAGATTCATATGATTAAAGTGTCAAACCCATGTAGGTCTGATTTAACTTGGAAAAGTGTCACGTAGTTGCTATAAACAGAAAATAAGGGAAGTACATGTAGGTCTAGGATGGACAAATTAACTTTTATGTTATTCTTAAGCAACAGTTTTCCATTGTAGAATATTATGAAATTTATATGATGAGTGGGATTAAGGAGATGATAATAACATTGATAAACAAAACTTTTTATTGTTTTATTTTTCATTTTTAAAGGATAGAAAAGAGTAATAAATATCCAGGCAAGCGAAAGACATAATTAGGCAAAAAAAAAGCATAATGATTACGCCAAAAATGTAATGGTTGGCATGTATTTATAATATTTTTGTAATCTATTATTTGTGACATTGTTCATCTTTTGGAAATTTAATTACATTCTAAACATCTGTAACTTTTTCAATGTTTTCATTAATGTCCTATTTTTTCTAAAATATAGTATTTTTAAAGCTCTTTTATTGGCACTCTTGATCGATTATCTAAGTGGCATTGATCATAATTTGGCTATATAACTTTGTACTCAAACACTGAGAAATGTTATTTTCATGTTCCTATTTTGGAAATTAGATTTAAATGAAAATAACATCTGTAACTTTCTATAATATACTATTTTCTAAAATTTAGTATTTTTAAAGTTCTATTGTTTGCACTCTTTTGCCATCTCAATATTTTCTCAGCGCTCTTTTATCAGGTCATGGAGATCACTGTTCCTCCCTGTGGTCAGGAAAATGCAACTTGCTTTCAGGCACTTACCCCCTCTTGCAAGGGACCAAAGATCTATTCTTCACTTGCACTGATAGTCATCAACTTAGGATGACAAATCTTTTGTCTTTTGGCAATCTGAAACCATGGAGATCATTCCTCGTTTCTGCTCCACAGAGGGTTATCTTCCCTAAATCCTTCCTGGAAAAGGAGGGGGTTGTCTTGTGACAATGACAAGGAAGTAGGATCTTTCCCCCTCCCTCTATAGGTGTGACAACTTTGTGCCAAGTCCCATGCTTGACTTGTCCATAGACAACGTACAGGATATTGTCAGTGCATATACAACTAGTGTATTAAAGGCAGGCTGGGTGTGTATCCAATGGAGCTTTCTTGGGCCACCACTATCATGTATCCACTACCTACTTCATATAGACACATGGCTCCCAGTGAATTTATTTCAGACATGAAGTCCCATTTAGAGGAATGCTTTGAATTGCCTCAGAATATGCAACTGACACAAAAAGGTATATGACTGGCCAAAAATATATTTAAATATGACAACAATGACAAATTTCTATAAGCAACATGGCACACATACTCTTGTGAAGGTCCAAGGAAAAAGAGGAATATATTCTCTATGTTGTCAATGACTAGAAGTCAGAATGAGATTCTATTTTTCTAAATTCTGGGCCTCCAATTACTATTTGGAGGAATATTTGGCTTTGACTGTGGACTAAGTCTCTCAAAAATGGAAAGCAATAGCAGAGATAGTGTATTACTATTATTAAAATCCTCCAATTCAAGAAAATGGGACAAATATACATTAAAATAAAGTATGGACAGGGGAGAAAGTAACAAATACAACACAAGAAAGGATATCATTGACAGTATAATTGCCGAAACTTGACTTAACTGATGAAATGTTAAGCACCTGTGAGACATAGAAATATGTCTTTTTTCCGGCAAATTGGAATGAAACCCTGAAAAGTGAACAAATTGCATAAATTGCAAGTTTTGTACACTTTTGAAGATTTCTCATTGTGATTAGGAACATTAGGGGCAAAAAAACCCCACATAATGTGTCCGAGCAATGAAACCAAAAATAAGGCCAAAAAATGTTTTTCTGGTCAGCCGACCATCTTAGTTTTTCGTTTTTGACCCTAGCATTTGTTTTCCCCTGGGTTAAAAAACATAATAATAAAAAAATTCCTGAAAATGATTTGTGTATCTGAGTTGATTTTGCACTGTACTTGAAGCTCTTAGTACATTATATATACTGAGCTTTAACAATTTGAGTCATATCACTGCGATGTCTGAAGTGTAGCAGTTTATAGCAATGTCTAGCACTGGGGCATCATGCTGCAGACATTGGCATAATGTCCCACCCAGTCACATTATTCTGGCACTAGGAAGACCAGTCCTAACACTAACCTCTTAATGCTGAGTGCCAAGTGAGGCAGCTGCTGGTAACATTTTTATGTCTTTGGTATGACTTAGCTGGGGTTTGAACCTACCTACCTACCCTAATTTTAACACTTTTTTGGGGCCAAGAAACAAAAAAGACACCTTTACCAACACATACATTTCTTTACTGCTAAGCAACTAAGCAAAAGTGCAGTCCCTGAAAAAACACATGCCCTTAAAGTATACCTCTCCTGTAGAAATAGAATTGCCTTAATGACAGTGACATACCGGGCAGTGAACATTTACCCATTCATAGAGAATTGCTTTAATGACAGTGACATACCAGGTAATCAACATTTGCCCAAAGAGAATTGCCTTAATGACAGTAACATAACCTTCAATTTCTACCACACATCGTTTGAACTAGTCCAAACCACACTCACACTGGAACAAAGGTCAGTCCATTTTTACTGTCTCTACGCCCTCCTCCTAGTAGAAAAAACAAGCTGACTGAATCTCTCTTTTTGGAGCAGTTTCTGAATCTCCTGGAGTATGGAAATTCGATAGGTGGTGACCTGATTATTCTTGGAGATTTCAACTTTCACTTTGACTGTCCTGGAAACCCATACACATCAAAACTCCCAGATTCCATTCACGTTTTCAACCTCAAACAGTCAGTTAGCTGACCCACCCAAAAACATGGTCACATTTTAGACTGGATTCTTTATAGACCTGATGACAATATTCTTCAGTCCTCCCTGGTGTCCCACAAACTTGCATCAGATCACCTCTGCATTATATGCCATCTTGACGTATCAGTCCCTAACCCTCCACCTTTATTGCTACTAAAAGAAACCTCCGTATGATAAACAGAACCCAACTAATGCATGACATCCAAGCAAACCTAACAACTAGCTTACCTCCTACAGCAGAACAACTCGATAACTGCCTGCGTTCATTGCTTGACAAACATGCCCCAGCAACCAAGTGCAGAGTATCAATCCACAAGTGTTCTCCGTGGTATAGCAGTGTTAGGAACCAGCTTCACACTGCTAAAAGAGACCGCCGTAAAGCTGAGAGGCTTTGGCTTTCCATCAGACTCACTATTCATAAGCAAATCAATGAAGCCCCTAAGAAGAATGTCACAAGTCCATGCAGTGAAATCAGCCCACTACAGTACTAAGATCAATGAAAGTTCCAGCTGCAAAGAGCTATTCGAGATTACTAGCAAGCTAATGTCAAGGAACAAAGGTACACCTCTTCCAACTACCTTCTCTCTAGTCGACCTTCAGGACCTGTTTGCAAATTTCTTCCGTGACAAAGTACAAACCATCAGAGATAAGCTTGACAACACAATTTCAGTTGACTCGTCGTCACCATACAGTTGTGATACAGAATTTCAGCAGCAACCATTAGCAGCATTTGAACCTGTCTCTATGGATTTAGTACCTACAATCATGACGAAGAGTGCACCAAAGTCATGTGAACTTGATCCGATTCCGACATCACTGCTGCTTGAATGCTTTGATCCAATATTGCCTTCACTAACTGATGTTATTAATACCTCTCTCTCATCTGGGGAATTCCCATCATTTTTCAAAACTGCCATTGTAAAGCCTCTGCTGAAGAAACCAACACTCGACCATAATGATTTAAAGAACTACCGCCCAGTTTCTAATCTCCCATTCATGTCAAAAATCTCAGAAAAAGTTGTTCTATCCCAACTTGTATCTCATCTGAATTCAAACAGTCTTTTTAGCAATGTATAGTCTGCATATCGCCCTTTGCCACAGTACTGAAACTACTCTTCTGAAAGTAGTTAATGACCTTCTCTATGCTTTGGATAGCGGAAAGATTACAGTCCTCACTCTCTTTGTCTGCAGCATTTAACACAACAGACCATGATATATTACTTCACCGTCTCCAGCATGTATTTGGCATTTACGATACAGCCTTACTATGGTTCAAGTCTTACTTGGTCAACAGGACACAAATTGTGTCTGCAAATGGAAAACACTCCAGCCCAGTTGATCTATGTTGTGGTGTACCACAGGGGTCTGTTCTTCTTGGACCTGTTCTCTTCATTCTATACACTCAGCCACTCTCAAGTGTCATAGATCATCATCCAGTGTCTCACCAATTGTATGCTGATGACCACCCAAATATACAAATCTAGCCACCCAACTGAAGTTGAAGCTACCATCCAAGGTGTAGAGAGGTGCATTTCTGATGTGAAATCATGGATGACATGTAACAAGCTGCAGACAAATGACGATAAAACTGAAGCCATTCTGATTCCAACACAAAGACTTTCTCATTCACATCCTTTAGCTCAGACAATAAATATCAGCAACACCAAAATTAAATTCACACAGTTAGTACGAAACCTAGGTGTTACTCTCGACAGTACTATCTCAATGCACCAACATGTCATGAACATATGCAAGGCTGCATATCTTGAGCTGAGACGCATCAGTTCCATTCGCAAGTATCTTTCAGTTGATGCCACTAAAACACTTGGGTGTTCCTTAGTATTTTCAAGACTGGACTATTGTAACTCAATTCTGTCTGGTTCGTCTCAATATCTACTCCAGAAACTCCAAAAAGTTCAAAACACAGCTTCTCGGATCATCCTTAGAGCACCATGATCAGAGCACGCCTCCCCCCTTCTCTGTACCCTACACTGGCTATCCATTTGATCCAGAATTAAACACAAAATTTGTTCTCTGTGCTACGTTTCACTGATGGGCTCCAGTCCAACATACCTATCCGACCTCACCCATGTGTACACACCAGCAAGATACTTACGCTCCTCTTCTGACACTCGTATTCTCATTATTCCCACTATGAAAATGAAATCATATGGACAACATTTTTTTGCATACCAGGGCCCAGCAACGTGGAACGAATTGCCCACAGAACTTAGACACAAAGACACAGTGATCTCATTCAAGAGCACTCTTAAAACTCACCTATTTCAACTGCAAGAACAGACTTAAAGACCTAATAATGTTTCCTTACCTTAAATATTTACAGCATGTGTTCTGTTTTCTAATTTTGTGGTGTTTTTTTAATTTTTGTAATCATATCATTATATATGTTTTTTACGTGTTGTCAAATGTTGTAAAGCGCTTAGAGCTTCTAAAGATTAGGCGATATACAAAGTCCTCATTATTATTATTATTATTATTATTATTATTATTATTATTATAACCAGATAGTCAACATTTGCCCATTTAAAGAAAATTGCTTTAATGACGCTGATATACCTATAGTCAATATTTGCCCATTCATCAGAGGGAAATGTACATCATCCTTGTTGATGAATGGACATGATGATTCCCTTTACACTAATATTATAATTCACAGTATTTTAACCAGTACATAAAGTTTGCTAGTTAAATGTGGAAACTAAATTCATTAAAATATTTTCATCTTTACGGCTATAATGTCAGATATATAGCTGAAAAATGTTCATGATGAAATAGTGTTACGTGTCTAGGCTTGTACCAAAAGTAACAAAGAAAAGAGTGAAGCCAACAAGCTTTGCAAATTTTAACAGAACAATTTATTTCCCTAGAAAACAAGGTAAAAACATGAAAAAGGACTTACGGTTTGTGAATCTAATCCAAAAATTAATCCTAGAATTTAAAAATATAAGTCCTATCACTAAAAAGTTCTAACTGAATCAAAGTTCAAATCCCAATGAAGTTCCAAGATGGAAGGCAATGACGCTTCTATAACCTGTTTTGTGTTGTCGTCAACAGTTCCTTGTTAAATCACCAAAAATAATATTCCGGCTTTAGAATTCTGAATAATTTTCAGTAAATGTCTTTGTCCAAGAATTTTGATAAGCACTAGATAAAGTCTCCAGGGAAAATAAATTATTTTTAAATAAAAAACTCAATTCAAACTGGCAACAACAGGAATACCTTTGAGCCCAAAGGTATGAATTATGACTGACTAAAAAACACTATGAAACATCACTTTAACTCCAACCACAATGCAGAAGGGACCACATGATAGGGTCACGTGATCACTCTCTTTTGAGAAACGTAGTAACATCATATGTCAATTATCACATCTGCCATGGATGAATTCAATTCTACCTAACGAATCTTACAGTACTATAAGATTCAACATTAAAAAAGTTTTTAAAAAAAATTGTTTACAACAGAGTTGTAACTGGCCCCGAAATCTAGGTCACCAAAAGATACAATGTTCTAGGAACTGCGTACTTGTCAGGTTAAAAGAACTGAACTGAATTTACTGGAAAAATGTCAAATCCAGGGAATAAAGTTATCATTACAATAACATGTATCGAAATAAAAATAAAATAAAAAAGAATTTAAAACTAACACACAAGTAATTAAATTACATATACATAACAATAGTCAAAATTACTGTCTTGCAAATATGTCTAAACTTGCAAAAAATATGATGATTTTCACTAATATATATCTGAACTCCTCATAAACTAACATGGAAGAAACAATAGCATGATGTAACTTAATGTTTCACACAATACTGGCAATACAAGAAAAAGCATATCTCACATTTGGGGTCTTTAGTAGACCACAAATATTGTCTATAGCAGGGAACCAAAACAATACAGAATAAAGGTTATATATTAAACATGAAAAAATGAAAAGTAGTTTCTGATTAGGTGAATGCCAGTGATGACTTAATGATACTAAAATAGATAATCTACATATCCCTCATTACATCTAATCTACATCTACCTACCTCAGTACACTGAGATCAGGAACAGCTGGAATTAAGGTTAGGATGCCTGACTACTAAAATCTTGTGATGTCCATAATAAAATACATTTTTATGCACAATAAAAACTTAACATCGAAGGCAATGATGTTCTACTAGCATAAAAAATTCCAGGAATCTCCATTCTTCTATTTAATTTCTGAGGATAGAAACCATCTCTAACATTCCTGTAAAACTCCTATATACCAAATTTGGTAACAAGGATTTTCTAATATCTGAATTAACATAAACACAAAATACTAACAAACAGCATTATCATTTAGAAGTTAACAGGTATTATACAAAACCTTGTAGTGATAACTTTTGGTCACTATGACAATCCAGCTATTACAAGATTTTCAAGATGCCAAATTGGATATCAAATCAGCCACTTTTCATTGAGGACCAACAAGATCATAAAAAGTCTTCTGTTGAAAACCTCATTTAGCTACAGGTGTCACAGAATGGTATAAATCCCTTTATTTATTAAATATGTGTACTTGGGTTTCGTTTTTTGTGTACAACGATACCTGAGGGTGATTTATCTAGATTGTACAATATTTCGAAACAGTGAGTTTGGTTCATCCTATGCCACACGTGCGAAGTGCTTTTGATGGGGAAAACCGAATACTTCCAGCGCACTGACGATGTAGGGCTGCATCAGCTGTGCATAAATGCCTCACCGTAAGACTAAATCTTTACATTATGGAATGTCTTGTCAGTTTGCAGTCTACTTAAGGACTTGCACATCTTCAGCTGTAGAGGTATGTGAGTTATTTATTAATTTCTTGTGTATAAGTTATAACTATTGTACTACCATGTTTACTTTTGTATATTTTCTATGTAGCTTTGGCTTATGCAGTATAATGCAAATATTTTCTATTCTTGTTTGTAACTTAGCGAGAGATTTATATTAGCAATATGAAGTTGCATTTTTAAGAAACATTTAGTACCATAGGATTCTTATCGGACTTAGGTAGGTTCACTTCTGAACCTGTTTATTGCTTTGTAATGTTGTGCCAATAATGTAATTTGTATAGCTTACCATATATAACGTCATTACGTGTTATCATATATGCCCATGTCATGCATGGTACATGGTGTTAGACGTATTTTCAGCTGATCGGAGTCGACGTGGTACCAGTTGTAGAGCTAACCACAGAAGTTGACCACGGCAGCTGTAAAGCTGAACCATAGCAGCCACAGAGATGAGTGAACAGTGTTGCTGGTCGAGTAGCAGATGATCGGTCATTGCTGACTGATTGGTGGGCGCTGATTGCTTGATTGACCAAAGAATTGAATGGTGGTTGGTGACTACCTGAAATGCTGACTGCTTGATTGACCAGTGTGACTGGTAGCCAAGTATTCTGGTGACGGAATGTAACTCTATACATGTAATCTTTCAGCCATGGGCTAATTTTGGAGTTTGTTATACCCAGTGTTTTGGGACTGTAAAGATATTTTGTATGATATCTATCCCTTTGTTTTCATCATTTTTTTGAGTAAAGTACCTCATTTTTCACTATTTGAGTGAATACATTTTACTATATGAGTAAAGTACATCATTTTTACTATTTGTGTAAAACACGTCATTCTTTTCGTCATGTGAAATTACTGTGAATCATTCACCTTTGTCCTTTGTAAGGTCATTTATTTTTTATTTATATTTGTCGCATTATTAGGTTCGTGCGGATTGTGTTAATTTGTCCAATATCTGGATCTTATACATGCATGTATTAATCATAATTCTTTTCTCATTCAAGTCATTCATCAATAAACATTGTATTTGTATCACCATCAAAAGTGTTCTGTTATAAATCTGAAATCCAACCCGGTTATCTTGTTACAACAGGCATCCATTCAGAACAATAATAACAAGATTTTGGCAGCCATGCTTAGATCAGACAGACACCATTTTCATCTAATACCAAACAGACATTGCAAGTCTGATATGACCATCCATTCTGCAGGAGCAATGACAAAGCCATACTGGATGTGCAAGCAGAGCCCTTTACATTTAGAATGAACTAGACATCAAAAGGTCTTTTGGTGAAAATCCCATGGAATATTGCTTTTTGCTCAGGAGGATAACAAGATTTTCCTTGGATAACAGATCAAAACCATTTTCATTTAGAACCATATGATAACAAACTTGTGCAAATGGACAGACAATGGACAACAGACCATACCATAAGCTCTTCAGGTTTATGACCATTTAGAGCCAAAAATGAGCAGATAACATTGTTTTTACTTCCAATATTTATATAACTCTAATAAAAATTAATGTCAAGCTGGTGAAAGACATATATAAACAGAAGCTAACTTTCTCTACACTGTTCAAAATGTTGAGAAAAATCTTGTGCTTATTCAACTTTCAATTGTGTTCCATGACCCCCAAAGCAGAACAAAAAATAAAGACAATCATCATGGCAGGTATGCTGGATGTCTGATTGGCACCATTTTCATTTAGGACCAACTAGACTTAGCAGGCCTAACAATAACAAACCTGAATAATGACCACTGGCTGTAAAATCATTGCATAAACTCTTCTGGTCAATGACCAGCAGAGCTTAAAAAAAAATGATAAAAATCAGAATCCACCCTCACTGTAAAAAAGTCAGCTCTCTGACAGAATTGCCAAGATAAGGGAGGATTACAACTTATTAGCTGAATTTGCAAGAATTCAAGAGAAATGACTACTTACTGTGTCAGTTCAAGAGTTGCCTTGCGAGAGAAGCACCATCTGATTCGCTCTGTTTTGTCTTCAGGAATATCCTCAGATTTCTCATAACCAAGGAAATACAAGCTGAACTTCATTTCAGGAAAGTCATACTTGTTCAAAAGTCTGCAAATCATGCAAAAGATCAATAAAACAAGCCACCTTTCTCTCCAGACCCACTATCAATACAGCAAATATTTTCCTAGGCATCAATTTTCATAGTTCTGTAAAAATTGACAGTTTTGTAGGTACTTAAATACAGGGTAGGGGGTGGGAAGGAGACACAGTGTCTTGACAGGTAACCTACTGCTGTACTTAGCAACCATAAAACCCACAAAAATCAGTACCCAATGAATAAAGTTGTACTCCTTTGTATATATTCTGAATGCAAGCTCTATCTTTAAAATTATGGTAACTTAAATACTCCAAGTAAAAATCACTCTGCAAGCAAAGCAAAACAGCTCCATAGTTTTAAAATTATGAGCTTATAAGTATTTTAAGCATTCATGACAATCATTATTAACAGGACAGCAAATACTCCTAGTCCTTATGATATACATGATGTAATGCGATGTTATCCTTATGTTATACATGATGTAATGGGATGTTATCCTTATGTTATACATGCTGTATTGGGATGTTATCCTTATGATATACATGATGTAATGCAATGTTATCCTTATGATATACATAATGTAATGGGACGTTATCCTTATAATATACATGATGTAATGGGATGTTATCCTATGATATACATGATGTAATGGTATCTAATCCTTATGATATATATGATGTAACTGTATCTAATCCTTATGATATACATGACGTAATGGTATCTAGTCCTTATGATATACATGATGTAATGGTATCTAATTGACGTAATGGTATCTAATCCTTATGATGTACATGATGCAATGGTATCTAATTGACGTAATGGTATCTAATCCTTATGATGTACATGATGTAATGGCATCTAACTGACGTAATGGTATCTAATCCTTATGATATACATGATGTAATGGTATCTAATTGATGTAATGGCATCTAATCCTTATGATGTACATGATGTAATGGTATCTAATCCTTATGATATACATGACATACTGGTATCTAATCCTTATGATATACATGATGTAATGGTATCTAATCCTTATGATATACATGACATAATGGTATCTAATCCTTATGATATACATGACGTAATGGTATCTAATCCTTATGACACACATGACATAATGGTATCTAATCCTTATGATACACAAGACATAATGGTATCTAATCCTGGTATCTAATCCTTATGATACACATGATGTAATGGTATCTAATTGATGTAATGGTATCTAATCCTTATGATATACATGACATACTGGTATCTAATCCTTATGATATACATGATGTAATGGTATCTAATCCTTATGATATACATGACATAATGGTATCTAATCCTTATGATATACATGACGTAATGGTATCTAATCCTTATGACACACATGACATAATGGTATCTAATCCTTATGATACACAAGACATAATGGTATCTAATCCTGGTATCTAATCCTTATGATACACATGATGTAATGGTATCTAATTGATGTAATGGTATCTAATCCTTATGATATACATGATATAATGATATCTAATCCTTATGATACGCATGATATAATGATATCTAATCCTTATGATACACATGATGTAATGGTATCTAATCCTTATGATACACATGATGTAATGGTATCTAATCCTTATGATATACATGATATAATGATATCTAATCCTTATGATACGCATGATGTAATGGTATCTAATCCTTATAATGCACATGATGTAATGGTATCTAATCCTTATGATACACATGATGTAATGATATCTAATCCTTATGATATACATGATGTAATGGTATCTAATCCTTATGATATACATGATGTAATGGTATCTAATCCTTATAATGCACATGATGTAATGGTATCTAATCCTTATGATACACATGATGTAATGGTATCTAATCCTTATGATATACATGATGTAATGGTATCTAATCCTTATGATATACATGATGTAATGGTATCTAGTCCTTATGATATACATGATGTAATGGTATCTAGTCCTTATGATATACATGATGTAATGGTATCTAATCCTTATGATATACATGATGTAATGGTATCTAATCCTTATGACACATATGACGTAATGGTATCTAATCCATATGATATACATGATGTAATGGTATCTAATCCTTATAATGCACATGATGTAATGGTATCTAATCCTTATGATACATATGACGTAATATCTAATCCTTATGACACATATGTAATGGTATCTAATCCTTATAATACACATGATGTAATGGTATCTAGTCCTTATGATATACATGATTATGTAATCCTTATGATACATGATGTAATGGTATCTAATCCTTATGATATACATGATGTAATGGTATCTAATCCTTTATGATATACATGATGTAATGGTATCTAATCCTTATAATACACATGATGTAATGGTATCTAGTCCTTATGATATACATGATGTAATGGTATCTAATCCTTATGATACATATGACGTAATGGTATCTAATCCTTATGATATACATGATGTAATGGTATCTAATCCTTATGATACATATGACGTAATGGTATCTAATCCTTATGATATACATGATGTAATGGTATCTAATCCTTATGATACATATGACGTAATGGTATCTAATCCTTATGATATACATGATGTAATGGTATCTAATCCTTATGATACATATGACGTAATGGTATCTAATCCTTATGATATACATGATGTAATGGTATCTAATCCTTATGATACATATGACGTAATGGTATCTAATCCTTATAATACACATGATGTAATGGTATCTAGTCCTTATGATATACATGATGTAATGGTATCTAACCCTTATGATATACATGATTTAATGGTATCTAATTGATGTAATGGTATCTAATTGATGTAATGGTATTGTTACGTATCGGCTTGTTTAAAGTAACATAAAGAAAAGAGCGAAGACAACAAGCTTCGTAAGTTTTAACAAAAATAATTTATTTCCCTAGAAAACATGGTGAAAAGATGAAAATATGAAATAGGACTTAAGATTTGCGAAGAAAATCCAAACATTTGTCCTAGAATTGTGAAAAACATGTAAGTCCTATCAATAAACAGTTCTAATTGAAGCTAGTCTGAATCTCAATTCCGTTCCAAGATGGTGGATGATGACGTCAGATGAAGTTTTTACACAAATGTCCAGAATTTTCACTTTGAATCACAATTTGTACTGTTCTGTTCCAATTTAGAATTAATTTCACCAAATGTCTTTGTCCAAAGCCAGTTGTGTAGTTCTCCAGGGAAAATAATTATTGTTTAACAAGTAGATGAACTACAGCTGTCACCTATAACAATACACATCTCGCTCTACAGATGTACAAATGAACAACTCTTTCCACCACTATAAAAAGAATACCTTCTTCTCAAGGTATATGAACGACTCTACAAGGTGTTAAAATATGACTCTGACCACTATTTCACAGATACCTGAGTATTTAAACTGAAAGAAAACGTAATTTCATGTACACGCACGAAGAACGCATGGTGATTTCGAAATCTCACCATCGCAGTACAAAGTGTAAACAAGTATAATTAGAAATGACCTTGGCCACAACCAATTATTTATGCCGGCAGTTTATCCACCTGGCAATCTAAACAAAAAACTTACGAAAGCCAAGAGTCATATTTACGTTCTAAAAAAACACGACGATTCTTTAAAAATATCAGACTCTGTGAACATAATCATCATCACAATAATATACAATAATACAAAAATAGAATAAAAAGAATTCAAATTTTAACACACAAGTAATTAAATTACATGGTCGTAACAGTATCTAATCCTTATGATATACATGATGTAATGGTATCTAATCCTTATGATACACATGATGTAATGGTATCTAATCCTTATGATACACATGACATAATGGTATCTAATCCTTATGATATACATGATGTCATGGTATCTAATTGACATAATGTTATCCAATCCTTATGATATACATGATATAATGATATCTAATCCTTATGATATACATGACATAATGGTATCTAACCCTTATGATACACATGATGTAATGGTATCTAATTGATGTAATGGTATCTAATCCTTATGATATACATAATATAATGTTATCTAATCCTGGTATCTAATCCTTATGATATACATGATGTAATGGTATCTAATTGACGTAAAGGTATCTAATCCTTATGATATACATGACATAATGGTATCTAATCTTTATGATATACATGACATAATGGTATCTAATCCTTATGATACACATGATGTAATGGTATCTTATCCTTATGATACACATGACGTAATGGTATCTAATCCTTATGATACACATGACCTAATGGTATCTAATCCTTATGATACACATGATGTAATGGTATCTAATCCTTATGATGTACATGATATAATGATATCTAATCCTTATGATATCCGTGATTTAATGGTATCTAATTGACGTAATGGTATCTAATCCTTATGATATACATGATGTACTGATATCTACTTGACATAATGGTATCTAATCCTTATGATATACATGATGTAATAGTATCTAATCCTTATGATGTACATGACATAATGATATCTAATCCTTATGATATCCGTGATTTAATGGTATCTAATTGATGTAATGGTATCTAATCCTTATGATATACATGATGTAATGATATCTACTTGACATAATGGTATCTAATCCTTATGATACACATGATGTAATAATATCTAATCCTTATGATGTACATGATATAATGATATCTAATCCTTATGATATCCGTGATTTAATGGTATCTAATTGACGTAATAGTATCTAATCCTTATGATATACATGATGTACTGATATCTATTTGACATAATGGTATCTAATCCTTATGATATACATGATGTAATGATATCTACTTGACATAATGGTATCTAATCCTTATGATATACATGATGTAATAGTATCTAATCCTTATGATATACATGATGTAATAGTATCTAATCCTTATGATATACATGATGTAATAGTATCTAATCCTTATGATATACATGATGTAATGATATCTACTTGACATAATGGTATCTAATCCTTATGATATACATGATGTAATGGTATCTAATCCTTATGATATAACTGATGTAATCGTATGTTGAAAGTGTAGTGGTAATCATCAGAGCATATGAATGCAAGGGCGAGTCCAGTTTTGTCACATGTCACTTTGTCTATGAGGAAAGAATTAACTACAGTTACTCTGATTTTAAAATATTATGCTTAACCTAAATAATACCCAGCACAAAGTGAAATGTCTGTCAATGTTATTTACCATGGGAATTTACTAGCAAGGATAGTTAGTTATTCTTCTTCTCTCTCTCCCACACACTGACACACACACACACACCCCCGCCCACCAGATGTCATGAAGATTTTTGATATGCTGTCAGACATTTTAAATTTGGGCACCTAACATGATGATTTCCAGCAGCTGTTCAGTTGTATATTGATGTCGGATCCACCTGCAAATAGCACAGATCCAGATCTGCAGTTGCATGATGGGATTGCAGATCAAGGTCCATGTTGTTTGTAGTTGGATCCAACTTGCAACTTATTACATATGGTACATACAATCACTTCAATCCATAATTAAACCCAAAAATGTACTCAAAAAATTATATAAACAAGCGCTTATTATCATATCTTTACTTAAAAGCTGTAAGTTTAAATAACTGCATCTATAAAGACTAATGTTTCTTGGGAAAAAATAATGAAATCAGTAAGAAAAAGACGAAATATGTCTAAACTAAATAGCATATATACAGTGACCTTAATATATTTATATTACAAATATAAGTATTTGGTTTTTCTTCTTAACTTTCCAGATTTTTATGCATGAAACAAAAATCTGTTGTCCTGTCTTTGTCACCTTTTTTTCTTCTATAATATTGTGCTTCCAGCACCAAAAACTCTTAAGTGGTTTTGAAATATAGGACTTGATGTGGAAAAAGGATACTTTTGATATGCATTTGGAAATTATGTTGTCATAGCTTCATCTACCCTGTCTGAAAACTCTGTTAAACACAGTAACATGAGTGTTACATTATGCCAGTTTCAGCTTTTGAGGAATGTATATATTTATTACATCCCACATTACTGCTTTTAAAGCATAAAGGGCTTTAAATTATTTGATTTTACAATTATGAAGTTAAATACAAGAAAAAGAATAAACAGTTCAGCAAAAAATAATTGCCACTGGGCATGTCTAGCATATACAAGGGTTTCTGGAAGCCTGATATACATGCACTGCATACCCCTCCCCCTCCAACTCCCAAGCAAAATATAATTTACTGGATGTGTCTGGCATATTTAAGGATTTTCAGAGGAATGATATAATTACACTGCATCCCCCTTCCCCTCCCACTCCTATGCAAAATACACACATTAAATGTTAAAATGTTAATACAGACAACTAACTTGGAATATAAATTTAATGGTCTCTTGTACATTAAATATGAACAGAATGCTAATGGTTCACGAATATTACAACTAAGCAACAATCACTTACGTCATTCCAAGAACCTTTGTATAAAACTCAAGTGACCGCTTTGGATCCTTGATCCTGTACATGGTTTGTTGGAAGAGAAAATCCTGAAACAGAGAAAAGTCCGAGTTGCTGAGGTGTAGGGGAATAATACTACTGATGTCAATTCATTCTATGCAATTATGCCTTGCATACCTGTGATACTTTTAAAGTTCAAGACTGTTGAGATGTAACAAACTATTCTGAGATTTATCAGTAAGTGAATTCTGTCAGATTAATTTTTTCTGCTTTCATCCTCTCGCATCCATCTGACAATCACACTGTCATCTGCGTTTCATATTAACCACA
This sequence comes from Megalonaias nervosa, assembly GCA_016617855.1. Lineage (NCBI taxonomy): Eukaryota > Metazoa > Mollusca > Bivalvia > Unionida > Unionidae > Megalonaias > Megalonaias nervosa. The sequence goes on along the minus strand of JAECUM010012724.1, from coordinate 4,779 downwards.
TGGTTTCATATTGACCATATAGGTTCACATTCACCATATGGGTTCATATTTACCAGTTAGGTTCACTTTTACTGTATGGGTTCGTATTTAACAGCTAGGTTCACTTTTACCAGCTAGGCTCACATTTACCATATGGTTCATATTTACTAACTAGTTTCACATTTACAATATGAGTTCATATTTACCAGCTAGGTTCACAGTTATCGTATGGGTTCACATTTACCATATGGGTTCATTTTTACCAGCTAGGTTCACATTTACCATATGGATTCACATTTACCATATGGGATCGTATTTACCAGCTAGGTTCACTTTTACCAGCTAGGTTCACATTTACCATATGGGTTCACATGTACCATATGGGTTCAAATGTAACATACTTCTATCAGTTGCATCTTTAGTGAAATATGCACATTGTCATGATAGAAATGCAATAACATACACACTTAAAAGTGGAGTAAAACTGTACACACTTAAAAGTGGAGTAAAACTGTACACACTTAAAAGTGGAGTAAAACTGTACACTACACACTGATCTGCTAATGCTTAATTCAACTGCAGATTAGGGTCTATATTGTTCGTACTCCTAACAAACTGCATAGACCAAATATATGCAAACAGAACTGGGTATGTGCAGTTTTGCAGTTGGACTTGGCTTAAAAGTGAGTATATGTGGTATCTGCTCCACATGTTTACTCAACCATACATGTTAATAAAAACTATACCTATTTATGATAGGTACACCACAATGGGTTCCACTCACTGCAATTTATTCTGCTATGTCCTAAACAGAAAGCTTCCATCAGAAAACCAAAGTTAGGAGAAGATGGGCATTCAGACTCATCTAATGCATAAAATCCAAACCCTTCAAACCAGGAACATTCCATGTCATGATAGAGATGTGAAGTTGATTGGCAAAGACCAGATCCAAAATGAAACAGACTGTCTATGAACAATGTATTCACATCAAACTGATCAGAATATGCTGAATGTTTCCTGAACTGATTACAAGAGAAATACGGTAAAGATCTTAAACTAGATAACAAGTATCATAATTCTGTCAAAATATGGTGTAAAAGACAACAAAACACATAAAACACATATCTAGGTATAAACGACAAAATTTCCATGTGAAGACCAAAACATACTTGACAAGGGGTATAAACTGCATCCGAATACATTCAGCAGTTCCTGAGCTAAGCTAGTAACATGCAACATGTTAATATATGATTTGTCTAGGACCATAACTCTGCCTAAAATGCAACTGAAGAGACACAAACAAAATGCATCTAGGTCTATAAGATAATGGAACAACAAAATAATGGTTCCTAAATTATGCTTGTCACAAGGTCTACCGTAGGGCAGATTTATACTATATGAACAGAGCAACAACTTCATCAAAATAGCCCTGAAAAAGATCAAACCTCATCTACAGTGTGACTTTGCAATAGCACGCTCTCTTATAACATGAATTCAGATATAACACGGTCATGGTATGGCTCCCGAAATTTTATATACATGTATTTTTCTTGTACATGAAAAAACATTTATTTTCTTCTTAAACGTATAAAAAATAACACATTAAAAGTTTAATATTATTTTGGGAAAGAGATCGTGCATGAATTCAAATATAAGACAATTGTGTCACAGTTCCTGAAATTTCAAATACACATATTTTTCTCGTACATGAAAAAAATTTCTTCTTATAATATGAAAAATAACATGAAAAAAGTTTTATCATTTAGGGGAAAGAGATCGTGTATTAAAATATAAAACAAATATGGTGTAACTCCTGAAATTTTAAAATTTCATTAATTTCTTTAAGTTCTGTGCTAAAATAAATATCGGAAATACAAGTATCTGAACCAATGGCTGGCCTTTTGAGAACTTTGATATTAAGTTTATTGTCAAAAGACATCAGCTCATAAGTAATAATCTTATTATTACCGATCCATTGACAATATATTCTGTATTCTGTATACAATTGTTGCTCAAACAATAACTGACATACATTTGTTCTTTAAACTGCTTACACAACCAGGCACAAAACAATGAGGTGGTTGATAAAAGATTCTGAACTGAATTTAAAAATCAATTAAGTACAGTGCTACTCATCAAAGTCAATTGGAGAGCCAAAACCTATTCAAATTATTGTGCAACCATTTATTAAACATAAAAAAAATGAAAGCCACCAACACGTACATGTGGCTTGGCTGTGCTGTTAGATGCAATCAGTGAATAATGTTGTCTATTCCCTGCAAAAATGACCCCATTATTGACCGACAGTTATTTCTGCTGTAGTCGTTAAAATGAATAGGTGTAAAAGTGTTAATTAGTGGATATTTACAATGGATAATTGTACATGGAAATTTAAATATTACACCATTAAAGACAAGAATGAAGCCCTGGACAGGATTAAGTCCAGTGTTCAAATTCGTCAGTTGATGACTGTAATTAACTTTACCAAGAGCAAACATGTCAGTATCAGGGAGCAGCTAAAAGAGCAAACATGTCATTATCAGAGTGCAGCTAAAAGAGCAAACACGTCAGTATCAGACAGCAGCAAAATCAATCAGTTAACCCCCCACCCCAAAAAAACCAAGAAAGTATTTCAAGTTGCAGAACAGAAAATTTCAGCATACGAAATTTATACAGACGCTATTTATTTACCTTGGGGCATAATTAAGAGTTTAATGTTGTTTTTTTCAGAGTTTATCATAGTATAAACTGTCAGTTGCCGACTCAAACAGCAAATAATGCCCAAAGTATAAAGCAGTTCTCGTTACAGTTTATACCGAAATAAAAAAAGCTGGGTCTGACCACATGGTTATGTTCTGAAGAATGGACATCTTCGCTACATTTATCAACTGATGCAACTGCAATTATTAAATGTGCTTCATCTTTTGACTCATAATTTTGCCACTTTTTTCCATAAAATTCCAACACATAATGATCTGTGACAAAATTGTTCACTATTTTAAATCTGTGCATATTTTCTATGGAATTAAATGTGTTGTGAAGTCACCACTTGTGACTAGATTGGCAGGCAAGTATACAGTGTTGATACTCTTCATGCTATATATTAGACACCTACATAAACCAATGTGTGGTTCTCTGAGTGAAGTAAAATATCAAATATGCACTCTCTGCTTTCACTACATGTGTATTTGTCATTTAATATACATTGATTTAACATGGTAACTGTACCAATGAAGGGCTAGTTTTGCACCTGCTTTCATTACACCCCCTCCCCTTGTTTTGGTTCTATGGACCCTGAAAATCATGTTATAGCGGGGTCACAATGTATGTGTTAAAGGCAATTCACCACCCAAATGTCATCTAATTATGCGCATGGGTTGCAGTGCTTTGATGGCTACAAGAGGTGTGAATACAGTGTGACCCCACTATAGCACACTCAGTTATAACACAAATTTGGATATAACACTCGTGGCATGGCTCCCGAAATTTCATATACTTTCTTTTTATCTTACACACACACACACACACACACACACAAATTCTTTCTTTGAGAAAGAATTTTTTTATTTTTTATGTACAATACATGTATATGAAATTTCGGGAGCCACACCACGACCATGTTATATCTGAATTCATGTTATAATGGAGTGTGCTATAGCGGGGTCACACTGTGTTTGTGTGTGTGTGTGTGTGTATATATAATATATATATATATACACAGTATATATATATATATATATATATATATATATATATATATATAAATATATATATATATATATATATATATTGCTTTCCTTGCTTTGCGTCCACATCTTTCTGTTGAGCTCTCACTTCTCCCTATTTTGTCCAAATGGAGAAGTTACTTCTTCCTAAAATTCAAGTCTAGCTTGACCCCTGTGTGTATGTATGTGTGTGTGTATATATATATATATATATATATATATATATATATATATATATATATATACACACACACACACACACACACACACACACACACACACATATCCCCTTCGTATGCTAATATTTTTATGGGAAAACTGGAGGGTCAACTTTTAGCATCGGTTGGACTTACACTATACCAGTGGGTACGCTTAATCGATTAGATAGAAATGAAGTGGCAACATGGAAGACAAAGTCTGGACGAGTTCATATCAAAGGCAAACAACTTCCATCCTTCAATAAAATTCATGGCAGAAATCTCCAACTCAAGCCACGTTTTCCTAGACACAAGAACCAGACTGGTAGAAAACAAACTCTGTATAGACATCTACTCGAAACCAACCGACAAACACCAATATCTCCTCCCAACCTGCTGTCATCCAAAACACTGCATTAGGAACATTCCATACAGCCAGGCACTGAGGATACACAGAATCTGCTCCGACGATGAAACATTCCTAAAAAGGTCTGAGGAGCTATCTAAACATTTAATTTACTGAGGCTACGAAAAAGACCTGATTGCGGAGGCAACCCAAAGGCCTAAACAAACAAATCGTGATGACCTACTAAAATATGGAGAGAAGGAAAAGGCTGATAGGATACCATTTATCCTGACCTACCATCCAGACAACCCCAAAGTAGGTAAAATCATCACGAAACACTGGCCCATCGTGGAATTGTCGGACGCACTAAAGTTAATCCTTCTGAACAAACCTGTAGTAGCTTACCGGAGACCAAAAAACCTCAAGGACATCCTAGTCAGGGCGAAGCTAACGCCAATCACTAGTCAAGACCACCCTAGTCAATCTGGCTCCTGTGGCGATAAAAGAGGCAAAACCTGTCAACATATGATAG
>JAECUM010012722.1:0-50996 GCA_016617855.1 Megalonaias nervosa | reverse complement strand
TCGGCAGGGATGTGAGGAGTACATTCACTCAGTCAATACACAGTTGCCTGTAGCTAGTCAATCTTAACTCGTTTAAAGGGCAAATATGTGTATTTGTATGTGATATAAATAAAATATATGTATAGTGTGTAAGCTATATCAATAATTTCTACTCGTATAAAGTTTTCATTAAAAGGAAGCTCGGCAAGTCTCTTTTCTTTTTAATGAAAATTTTATATATCTCGTGGTGTATCATTGATACAGCTTACATACTCTCTCTCTCTCTCTCTCTCTCTCTCTCTCTCTCTCCACACACACACACACACACACACACACACACACACACATATATATATATATATATATATATATAGAGAGAGAGAGAGAGAGAGAGAGAGAGAGAGTACGTGCATACATTTTTCATTTAAAAGAAACGAGGCTTGACGGATCCCAGATATATACGAGTGGTATATCAAAGATACAGCGAACATACTATACAAATATTTTATTTATATCACATACAAATACAAATAATGGCATTTCCAGGCAACAGACAACTGTGTATCGATGGGATGATGAACGCTTCACATCCCTGCCCAGTGTTTCCCCTATAAAATGTAGCTCTTTGCCTTTCGCAGAAATTCACGATGATCTTTGCAAATTTATAACTTTCTTCATTTCTTTTTTGAACTTTCAGCACTAATATTGTTCTGACGACCCAGATTCTTGTAGGTTGCTTAGTTTTAAGGGTTTTATCAGGCTCGAATTATTTTTCTTTCTCGATTTTCCCGTATTTTGTCACTTATGAGAGGGAAAGAGAGAAGGGGGGACGGAAAGGACTTAGATTAAATTGGACTTAGATTAAATTGCATATCATGTATAATTCATTTAGAAATCGGGGATTATTATTTTTCTAGTTATTTTCTTACGTTGCTAATGATTAATCAGTGCAAATTCATCACTGATATATTGAATATAGAAGCAAAATAGCTAGATTTTCAAGTAGGAGAGATAATGAAAGTTAAGGACTATTTATAATGATTTATTTATACTCCCAAATGAAGGATTTGTAAACATTTTATTTTATCCGTTTGCTTAACAACTGTCACCTAGTCACCTTTAAATCGACAACATGCATCAAAATATTTGACGATCCGACTTTTGAGAATTTGAGAACGCGTAATTTTGTCAAATGAATTGTTCGCTTGGCAATAAGTATGGGTCGGTCTCCTTTAATTATCAGGTAAACAATAAATTATAAACACATCTTTAGGGTGCTATATTTTCGTAACATCAATCATGCTTTGAACAAAAACCTCCTGGTATTTAATCGTTAGAGACGACAGCCTTTTATTTCCAAACACAGATGTCATGAAATCTCTTGAATGTTATTATTAGCAATTAACCTACTTACCAAAAAAATCGGGGGACATGCATCAAAACGATCTTTGAAACGCCTATTGCTTAGAATGGGCAATTTGACAAACTGCCCGAGTCTAACTTAGTACACAAATACGTACAAATATTACGATTAAAATGTAACTCTGTGTGTGTGTGTGTGTGTGTGTGTGTGTGTGTGTGTGTGTGTGTGTGTGTTCGAGAGAGAGAGAGAGAGAGAGAGAGAGAGAGGGGGGGGGGGGTAGTGATATGTGCCACTATTGCCTCAAAATGGCACTATAGCCTCAAACGGTAAATTAACATGGGAATGCCATATAGCCTCAAACGGGAATTTAATATGGGTGACGGTACGGTACTGGACACTGGGAAAAATGGCAAGAGGGTTACAAGTGGCTGACCTCAGTCAGGCGGGAACTTAGTAACAGTGTTCGAGTTGACCTCAATACGCGCTACTGTAGGTAGGTAGGTATGGAAAAGACTGTGAAATGTTTATAGGGACAAAAGGGTTGATAGGGACAAGGAATCTGCTGCTAAACGAAACCTAGAAATGAAACCACTAACACGCACAAACACATGACGTCCAAAATTCAAAGGAAATAGTTCTTGTTTTCTCAGCTCCAGAGGCAAACTATGAATGTTTACTTCTAAACTAGTTATTTCACAGGAATATCTTTCTTTTTGACAAAATATTCACACAGTTGCGAAACGGAATCCAGCGGTAAAGGATATCGAATAAATTTTATTTCAGTCTCTATTTCACCACACATCACACGTCGCAAAGGTGTTTTGTCTTGAGGCGATACCTCTTGTAATCCTTTTTTTATATTCCTCTAAGATTTTCAACTTTTCTTGCATTTCGTTCTGTAGAATTCTGTTTGTCACTACCACATTGTAGGTTAAAGTCCTGGCATCCAAACTTATAGGAGCAGGTAAATGTTCATTAGTGTCTGACCATTTGTAAAATTTTGAAACAATCAGCGAACGTATAATATTATGATGTTAGAGGTTAAAACGTTTATGTCGTAATGGGTGCAGTTGTTCTTGCGTTTCACTTATATCTTGAGAAGCTCTTTTAAATGCATTCTCTGAGCTCCAGAGGAAAGTCACGAATTTCTCCTCTAGAGTATCGATGAAGATGTTACTTGGGTCCCACGAAAGGAAGATAGTGACAGTGCTGAGAACATCGAGCATGCTCCACGTACGTCAGTCTGTTTCCATTCGTGAAGTGACAAACTGCAACTGAAGCACTTGACTTTATCTGCTTCTCACAAGTAGATAAATCCAGCTCTGGTTAATTCTTTGGATATAGATCCTCCTAGAGGTCTTGGCCATTTCTCTTGGAACGTTTTTAATCGACTTTCAAAGTTGCAGTATCCAGGCAAAGCACAGGGAATGAGTATTCTTCTTTGGCGGTTTCATTTCGATGAGGTGGTTGTGATACCCGAAGTAGTTTGCTCAGGCATGGATGAGATACATAGGGTGATAGACTCACGGTATCACTTTTATGAATAAAATTGAGTGGCCACTTTCTATGGTTGTCGTGGTGGTAGTAGCAGAGAAGTGCCCATGTCATGCTGAATCGACGATGTACGGCATCACTGTGATCGCAAGGCACAGCGTCGCAACATAGTTTATCACCGAGCTTGAACCCTTCGCTCGCTTTTGTCTGTGTGAAATGATTTCTAGTTCAGTGTTTGTAGTCACAATGAAGTGTCGGTCTTAAAAGTTTTCCCATTTTATATACCGGCCAATATCGGCGTGTCCGTACGGTAAAGTGAAGTGGTTGGGAAGTCGCACTCGCTTTTGATACACGATTTGATATATTTTTTTCCAAGGGTCGGCTGACGGTTTGGTAAGTGGGCAAACGTATAATTTTGTGCTGCTCGTAAGTGATCACTCTAAAGTCTTGATCCTCTCTAGACTGCAAAGCTTCTTTCAGTACACCAAAGTTCACCAGCTGACTCGTTCGATGATTTAGCGTCAATCCTTTGACTTTGGAGTCGGTGTGAAACTCTCCTCATTTCTTTCGGTATTCGTAGCCGTAATTATTAAGGCCGCGGCTAGCAAAACTCAGAATCTTGTTTTCAGGGTGCTCGTCTGTCCAGGCTCATAAACGGTCTCCTTCGATCTCAGGGTGATGATAATAGGGTGATGGATGTAGATGCAACTGTCTGTGTCAAAGTACATGACACGATCTCCTAACTGGTGTAAGGCTTCGTACAATTTTAAGCGAGCGTGGGCCGTCACGAAGGCTGCAGTGATGACATATCCAAATTCGTCGGCCTCTACAAACTCAGATCTTCTTCGTAATTGACTAGGATCAGATCTTGGCTAACGACGTCCTCGTGTTTCATATATTTTCTTTTCTCATAAATCATGCCGTAGTAGCAGGAGGGCTTAATCAAGTACTTCGTCGTAGGTAAACACGGTCGTTGTGCCATTTTTCCCCACAAGCAATTCAACATGACTTTGGCAAACGAGCGTCTTTCTTAGTTTTTTTCGACGTGGTCTAAAGTAATGCCCTCCTTGGAATGGTACTCCTCTTTGAATTTCACTTGGTCTTCCAGAGTTTGACACCAGGAAGGATAGCCTCTAGCTTCTTGTTTGAGTTTCAAAACGGCATCTACGTAGCCAGAGAAAATGCCTTTCTGAGTGTCATCGACCTTTTGGTACTTTTCTGTCTTGGGAAAGTGGTAAATTATGTACACTTCTAACAGTTGGTATCCCAGTTCCAGAGCACAAAACAATTCCACGCTGACCCATGTTCATGTCAGAACGCGTTCTTCCTGAGTGTGATGACAAGGTTGGTCTTGGTTCTTGGTTTCGACACAGACACGGCACAAAGGAAACATCTGTTTTCCTTGGCAATGGTAAGGTAAGACGTGATTGTACAAGTCGGTGGGACGTGACACTTTGCATTTGATTAATCCTTTGTATTGATGAATGTTCTGCACGTCGATGTGTTCAGTCAGCAAATGTCGGTGTCCTGCTGAAAAAAGACAATAGTTACACACCCAAGGATACAACGAACACACGTCCAAGTATTTGATTTCTTCTCCTTTCTCCCCATCCGCATTATATAATAAGCATTCGTTCGTCCTCCAGACAAAGTGTCCCATGGGTCTAGAGGATACACCAGACTGTAAATTTCCACGATGCGTTTAAACTCGGGATCAGTTTTCAAACTGCGGTCGTACTCGTGCTCCCACAATTTCAATGACTGAGTATCCTTGTTGTTCTAACCGCAATCATCGTTGACAAGTTTCCTCGTATAAGTCTTCTATCATACGCTCTGAGAATGGATTTTTTATGTCACGTTGAGGGTAGCAAGTAGGGCAGCCGTGAAATAAGCATTCCCTGAAACTCGTACAGGATCTTGAGGTCTTCTAAGTCCAAGCCATCCACCATGTTCCAATTTTCTTTTTCACGTCCTCCAGGAATCTTGCTACAGTGAGGGCAATGAAAGAGATAGGTTCTTGGATGTACTTCTCGCACGCTGTATGAGCCACGCAGAAATTAGGAATGTGGATGTCAGTCTCTTGATGCATTCAAAATCGAAAAAGACGAAATTCGCTTTCTTCTTGTCATCCTCCTTCTGTTTCGATTAGTATTTTTGAATGCAGCATTCATGTTCCAAATCCACGATTTGTTGACAATTATGACATCGTTTCTTTCCTTGATAAACGTTCGCTCTAGGGTTGTTGGCGCATATGAAATCTCAAGTAGAGCACAATCTCAGGAGTTGGCAATCACTTTTCTGCTGTGAACCTTGCGTCATGAGATGTTGTTGGGAACACGTAGGGCTGACAAAAGTTGCCCGACAAGCTGAGCAAATGAATTAGTATTTGTCCTTCGTGAAGACAGGGTTTAGGCGCTAAACAACCCCGACATTTCTGGTTGTAATGAATGTGTTGCTTCCGATTGGTATACCCATAGTCACATTTCTCACAATAGTGTTGGTATCTGAGGAATCCGGTGATACTGGTGATGACATCGAAATATTCTTCGTGATAATAGACGTGAATGTATTTTCCGCCTGGGAATTCTTTGCCAAGGAACACAGGTCCACGCACCTCTCGAGGATGTACTTTCAACGTGTAAGGTGGAGCTAAGACGTCTTGCAGCTTGTGCATTTTCGGAATGCCGCAGACACTGTCTTGGATGGGCTATCTTTGCTGTAACAGGGGTTCTGCTTCTCTTCGTTGTTTGGCTCGGTCTGATTGTCAAATGCTTTTCCATACTTTTTGCCATTCTGCCGTGTCGTTCTTGTCGGCATACATTCGTTCCACGATGATGGCTCGGTCTAACTATGCTGTGCTTGGCGCTACGAAGTTCGTCCACCAATAACACTTTCTGCGTTAGCTCCCTTTCGGAGTGAAAACGCGGGTCATGTAAAATGTAACTTTTCCATCAGTGATCCAGACGGGCGATTTCAAACTGTCATGATAAATGAAAAGTCTCAAGCGATCGTATTCTTTGACTTCGCATTGTCATTTCATTGCGGTTGACAAAGAATTCCACAAATCGGCGATGAACTCTTCTGATTCCTTCAGCTGTACTTCGAATATGAAATCTTTAAACTTCATCGTCTAAGTGTAAGACGTGGTTCTAAATTTTCTGGAGGAGCGTTTTTCCATCTCTCGAATGTGGTAAAATTGTTCGAGTGCTACTGGCTGACTATGGCTTGGAGTAGACTCTTTTGGTCTGAGCGCAGACGTAGAAGGCGCTGATTCAGGCTCACTCATGTCGTCTTCAAAATGGCTGACATGGATTTGTGCAAAAGCTTCAGCTGTGTGAGAGGCAATATGTCACGTCGTGGCCTCTTACTTTCTTCTCCTTTCTCATTGACATCGTGCGATCGTTTCATCTTGATTCCAAAATTGTAAATGAATAGATTTTACAAGTAATGGACTCCTATGTATAGGGCTTATTCCTTACTTAAGAGTATTCAACTCTCAAGCAGTCAAAATGGAAGAGCCTAGACAGATCGAGTTTCTGATCAAAGCTTTGCGAGGTGTCAAATAAAGATTTAGTTCAGATAAGGCAACAGTCTACTCCTCCTCCTTTCGAGATAAAAGTCAGTATACAAGCTATATCTTTCAGGGAAAAGGACATTGGGTTACAGAATGCCCACAACGTCAAAGGAAAACACGAGTAAAAGGAAATGAAAAGTAGACAAAAAGAAGGGAGTGAAGAAGAGGAAATACTTGCGGCAATGAAGAAATCAAAACAAATGGATAAAGAGAGCTAGAGAAGAAACATATGAACTTTTGGTGATCTGTTGTGACATTTCATTGTGATTATCAAAACCAGAGAATATACAAGAAAGAAAACGTTAGTGTCTCTTTGTCTTGATTTTATTTTAAATTAGGATGGTGTATGTTGTTTTTATTGAATGAATATATGCTCTTCCGCCTCTCTCTATCGCTCTGGATCATATTTTAGCTAGAATTAAAATGGAAGGGATGTTTTGATCATTTACGTGCTTTCGGCATGCAAATGGGAAAATTTGTCACTCTCTTCATCCATCATTGTTGTGTCTTGATTTAAGCTTTGGATAAATACTCACACACGCAGTCAATGACACCACAACAGAGAATGATGAGTTTTAAAGGGATTTTGGATAGTGTGTGTAAGGGATGTTGGATGATATAGATGGTGTGATGAACATTTTTGTGGTTTAAGGGATAGTATATTTTGTGAAATCTGGTTTTGTTAAAAGTATAAGCTAACAGAAGGTGATTTGTACAATGTTTGTGTGTGTGTGTGTGTGTGTTTGTGTGTGTGTATGGTGTATTGGATGGTATAAGTAGTGTGTGTGTATGATTGCACAACTTCATCTCCTTAGATTCTAAGCTAACACAGGGCGTTTTGGATAGTGTGCATATGCGGTGTTTAAAATGGTATAAGTGGTGTGATGGATAGTATTTGTGTGGTGCAAGGGATGGTCGGTTTGTGAGATTTCATCTTCTCTGATATTTTAAGCTAACACACGGTGTTTTGGATGGTGTATGTGCATGGGGTGTTGAATGCTATATAAGATGCATAGAGTATTTTTGTTGGATTTCATCTTCTTCGCTTACACTATAAGCTAACAGGTGTTTTGGAGTGTGTATGGGGTGTGGGATGATATAGGTTGTGTGATAAATAGTATGTTTATGAGATTTCATCTCCAACTTTTACACTTTAAACTAACACAGGGCTTTCTGGATTATGTGTGCATGGGGTGTTGGATGAATGGTATTTTTGTGGTGTGATGGTTAGACTTTAAGCTAATACATTTCGTTTTGGGTTGTGTGTGTACGAGCTATTTTGGATGGTATAGGTGGTGTGATGGATAGTATTTTTGCAGTATGATGGATAGTATGGTTTGTGAGATTAGATATAGTTTGCTTTTAATCCTTCCTGTTAAGTCTGAAAGTGTGTGTGTGGAGACTACATCAGAAATGTAGGTTATGTATGTATGTACTTACGTATGTATATATGTATGTATGTTTTTGTTTAAGTGGACAACTTCAACTTAAAAGCCCTTACCCATTACCCATCCCATGTGACTCCATAAACCCATTTGACCCTATAAACCCTTATGACCCTACAAATCCATTTAACCCTCTAAACCCTTATGACTCCATAAATGCCTTTGTCCTTATAAGACCCTTCTGTCCCTATCAACCATTTTGTCCCTATAAACATTTCACATAATCTTTTTCATACCTACATACAGTAATGCATATTGAGCTCAACTCCAACACTGTTACCATTGTTCCCCTATGTCCACTACCATGACGTCACCCATGTTAAATTCCTGTTTGAGGCTACAGTGGCATTCCCATGTTAAATTCCTGTCTGAGGCTAAAGTGGCATTTTTGAGGCTATGGTGGCACATATCACTACTTATGTGTGCCCATGAGTAGTATCAAAATGTGTGTTTTATACTTAGGTTACTGAGCAACCCCTTAAAAACTCCATGACTTTACAAACTTTGATGTGGATGTATGCAGTATGGCTAAAATTTAGGTAGTAAAACATAATTCTAACACTAACGTGAACAATTTTGTTTAGGAAACTCGGCTAGCATAAGATGAAGTAGCCTGGACTAATTTTTGGAACAACAATTACTAATTCTTTAGAAATGCACAGCAACACTACCTACAGCAACAACAATACTATAACCCAGCAGGTACAATTTCGTCTTCGTACATGCTGCCAATAACAGCGTTGTTTTACAAACATACTGGATAATCTTTGCTTGCATGAATGATTTTGCACAGCAAAATCTGCGAGCATAAATGATTTTAATCTTTGGCTGTGTAAATGATTTTTTGAAGCAAAATCTGCTTCAGTAAACCTGCCCTTGACGCATCCAAGCTTAGTTACCATAATGCACTCTAATGCTCTAGCAACTGATCACCATTATTATTATCATAACTCATACTGAATAAAATATATTATACAGACATTATTTTCTCAGTGAGCATATGTATCTAGCGAAATATTTTATTATTGATTGTTATGATACTAACATATTTCATGTTTTCTTTGAGAATATTTTATATTGTTTGTGGCTATATTTCTAAACATTTCACTAAGAATGTTTCCTTGTATGTGAAAATATATTAAATAGAATTATTGCAGCATGTATTATATAGATGGCAAAATCTTCATCAATTGATGCATATTGTATTTTTAAAGGATTTATGAGTGTATCTAATGTGGGAATCACCTTGCCCAAACAAAAGATGTATGAATTTGTTTTCAAATTCATAAAGTTCAGTGACAATGGGATGCAACAAATGCAAAGATGTATGCCTTGGAAAATATAAAATATGTGGCAGAACATGCCATTATGAATACTGTAAATTGCATTTACTTGCATTGCATGTTGGCCTCTGTGCTTGATCTATCGAATAATCAGCTTTGCCGACCATGCAGATTTGTTTATCATAGTGTACACATGCAACGACTTGCCATTATAACAAATATATAATCTATTCTTATAGGAACGCCTGACGATGTCAACACTGTTGAGAAAATGATATACAAGTAAATAATAACCAAGACTGAAGCAAATGTGGTTTCTAACCTCTGTGAAATAATATTTTTAAAACTTTTATAAATCAAATTTATAACAGGGTTAGTAACATATTTCTTTCAAAATTTTCAAAGTTTTTTCAAGGTTTTCAAGGTCCAAAATCACATTTTTCATGGTACATTATTACATTAATTTTAAAAGATACATAAATAAAACTGTATGTAAACACAAGTTAATACTTACTATTACTCCATACGAAGAACATTTCTTGCAAATTTAATTTTAAAACAATAAAAATAAAACATGAAGTCAATAGTATGATCACTGATATCTTCCCCATTAATATTAAACATCCTACATCTGGGCATTAGAATAATGTAGTCACTGAACAAAGTTCATTTTACTCTGTCTACACTACATTATTTACAAAGTCCAAAATATTTTAGAGTGAAATCTTCAGTTCTTGCAGCTTTGTCATCAAGCAGTTTTTCAAGAGCTCCAAGTTCAGTGATTTTGTCCTTTTCACTTTTCCTTAAATTATTTTGATGTCGTGATAAAGAAAATTTTCCTATGGATCTTTGCTTTCAATGCATAGTCATCAGCAGCAGCTGTCGTTGTCTCAATGTCTTTTTCAGTATCTTCCATTCTTCTTCACTCATCCCCATAAACAAAAAAAGTAAAGATATTTGTATTTTAATATTATCGCTTATTTAAAGACAGCGTATGGATATTTTAAACCATTTCATATTAAATATATTAATATTTCTCTCAGCTTAGCTGTATTCTATATTTTTAAATTTATCGTGTTCATTGCAATTATCGTCTCTATTTCCACTCAATCCCAAAATAGAACCAGATTCAACTAATTTCATAATTAAGACTATATACAGTTTCTATTTTAAAACTTGAATCTCTGTGTTCACAGACATACCTCTTTTGTCAAAAATGATTTCATGCTGAAGGCTTCTTGTTGTGCCTGTATTAAGCACCATTAGGCCTACAAGAGCTTGTTTTTTTTTTCCAGCTACATGTGACCATGGAGCACTCTCTCCCATTGCATGCAAATCAATATCCTTCTGGCATAATTTGCATTTTGCAAAGATCTCTGAGAAATATAACATAATCCAAACTTTATATTTTTCTTCATCTAGCCACCGAAGTTGGAATCAGCAGCGAGCCATGTCAAAGCGAATGATTCAAATTTAAACCACTGCTACATCCAGGCTTCATACACTCGAAGTTTGAAATGTACAAATGCGCAGTGGCCAGTTGTGGAAAAATATCCGTTCTGGCACAAACTTAGCGTGAGATTCTTTTTTGTTGTTTTTCCCGTTTTTAAAATTAAGTTCTGTAAAACAAAAACTATTTATTAATTCCTTTTGCCTTCATGAAAATCATGGCTTTTCAAGGTACACAGACAATATTTTTTAATTTTCAAGGTGTTTTCAAGGCCTTGAGGGAACAATTCATTTTTCAAGGCTATTCAAGGTTTTCAAGGTCCCCTATGGACCCTGTTATAAACTATAATTAGAACATTATGTTTGGAACCTTGGCTACAGGCCCAGTCAGTTAAATAAAACAAATGGAATGAACCAAATATAGAATCAGCAACTTTATTTGTCAATGTTTTCTCTTCTTTTTCAGCTTTTTCCTAATCCCAGTTGATTCCTCTGTGTCATCAAGTGTATCATCTCCATGGCCTCGCTTTTTCTTCTTTTTGTCCAATAGGTCATTCATTTCCTGTGAATTAAAGGGATTCAGTTGATGATATCTTAATGGTTTTACTTGCACTTAATATTAAAATAATAAGCATGGAGTAACTTTTTATAAATATTAGAAATTTGGTGCTTTCTTTACATACATGTAATCTCTGATTGCATGTAACACAGACCCTGATCTGCCATTGCATAATAATTCAGTAGATCAGGGTCTATGCTGTTTGTCCTAAGAAAATACATACACCCAGATCTGCCAATGCATTATGTGATGGCAGATCTGGGTCTGTGCAGTTTGCAGTTAGACTGGACTAAGTGTATATTCTAGATCCTAAGAACACTGAGGTCATGAAGGATATATAGGCAGTACAATGACTGTCATAGCAAGCCTTGAACTGCAGATATGCCAGAATGCAATAATAAGGTCATTGATGATATGGGACTTCATTTAATGCAAGAGGTACTGAGAAATGTTGAAACCCTAGAGGAATTCCATTTTGGATACAAGATGAGTGATTTTGATCTATTCAAGATAAAATTGTCGAGTAGGTCTGATTGATCTTTATTATCACCAATATCCCCACTACCTAGATGTGTGAAGTGTTGGAAATCATGGAGTGGCAGATTCTGCTAGTAGCCAGGGCTAATTTTATTTTCCTCAAACAACTAGCAACAGAAATCAGCCAGATGTGAGACTGAAACACTCTATGGGACAATGTTGTTGACCTTGCACCAGTCCCTAACAATCAACAACTGTAATTCCTTTCTTCACAGTGCTCTCTCAAAAGAAACCAAGTGCGAAGGCTGGTCTGGAAAGGGTTGAAATACTGTGACTGTGGTACCAGTCCTAAGTCTAAGTCTATCAACTATTCTATGCTTGAAAGTGTATTAAATGCTTCAAAGAAAACATACATTCTTTAAAATCTGAAATTCATGTCATTTTCTAAGGGCTTCAACAAGTAGATACCTTATTCCTAACTGAATAATGTGGTTTTACTTTAATTTAGCAGCTAAAATACATTTCCAACATGGAGCTGTTTTATCTGATGGGGTTTTTGAAGTGTAAATTTAAAATTTGTGACTAAATATGTTTCAGTTTTCAAGGTAAAAGATCTTCAGTTGACAAGGAAAAAATTATGACATTATGGATGAAAAATTTGGACCCACTTTTGTTCCCCAACCATAACAAAAATTTTAGTATAACATGCCCAATTACTTGTCAAAATGTAACTTAACACTGCTACAACAATCTTACCAATTTAGCGTATCTTTGAGCTCCACTCACTAGTTCTTAGAAGGCTTAAAGTTATTACAGCAGTGGAAGCTGGCTTCAAAACCATTTTTGAAGACAATGAAAGACCAAATTTTCTGCAAACACAAATCAACCGAGTCATGTAATGTGATGACCTCTAATGTGAGATCACCTCTCTTTAGAGAACTAATTTTGATGGCAGAAGGACCACTCTCTCAAAATAGGTTTCTGAGTAGAATCATACCAGTTTAGCATATCTCTGTGCCTCGGCCACCCTTTCACTCAGCATCATAACCTCCTCCTCCTCAGTCACATGTTTGGGCAGCTGCTTTCCTATTAAATGCTCAATTCTTTGATACAGTTCAACATCATACCTGACAAAAAAGCAATATATCTATACAGACTTTATTCAATTGTGTCAAAAACTGCTTAAAAAAATAATTGCTATCATACAATATTCATGAAATAAATGAATGGCATATACTATGGTTTTAAAATTGTTTATGGGGTACTAATTTTCATGGATTCTGTGGTTGTTTTGAACAATTAATTTCAAAACTCTACTAAAAAAAATATCCATATGTGATTTGTTAATTCAGCTTGATCACTGTAATAAAATACTTTCTTTTGCATGTGCCTGTTTTATTTTCAAAATGAAAATAGAAAGTAAATAACAATAATAAAGCTTCTCACTCAATCAAAATTTTCCTGAATCAAAAAATTATCAGGTGTACCTATCTAAATTGCAACATGAAAAAACTGCAATTTTGTTTCCCATATGCAGTTTATTCCACAAAGTTATAACACCACTTCAGAACATACTACTTTATCTTTTGTGATATTGTGAGTTCCCATTTTGTCAATTACAATCTATTGTGCTGTACAATGGTTTCTGAAATATCCTAAAGGTGTCTTATTCTCCGATTAATGCAACTTACTGTGTGACAAAAGTAATGGCCTTTCCTGACCTGCCAGCTCGTGCAGTTCTTCCTACCCTGTGGATATAGTCCTTCGAGTGAGTAGGAATGTCAAAGTTGATCACGACATCCACATGGGGAATATCCAGACCTCTGAAAAGTACAGATCACTAACACATTAATATAAAGATTCCAGAAACAAGAATTTTCAGCAAATATTCATTATGGGGGAAGAACTTTGAATTACAAACCATATATACTTGCTTGTAAGTTGATTCCATCTGCAAACTGCATTGACCCTGATCTGCCATTGCATAATTTGCTGGCAGATCTGGGTCTCTGCAGTTTGTTAGGAGTAATAAGACTGAACACCACAGACCTTTATAAGATATACTCTGTCCTAGATAGTCAACCATATACATTGTAGATTGTAGAAAAAAAGATGAGGGCACAGAGATCAACCAATAACCTGTTGCTCAAGGCAATTTAAGTTAAGTACTTAGCTCAAGGTCACATGACAGCTGCCAACACAGGCTGATCCAATAGTAGGATTCAAACTTGTACCCTGTTTTGGGCACTAGTCCAGCACATTAAATATGGAGTGCTTTGGGCCTATTTTATATTCCTGAATCAGCCAGGCCACTTGTTTGGGCCTATGCTATATCCCTGAGTAAGCCTGGTCACTTGTTTGGGCCTATGCTACATATCTGAGCTGGCCAGGTCAATTGTTTGGGCCTATGCTATATCCCTGAGCCTGCCAGGTCAATTGTTTGGGCCTATGCTACAGCTCAGAGCCAGCCAGGTCAACTGTTTGGGCCTATGCTACACCCCTGAACCAGCCAGGTCACCTGAATAGGTGATTTTGCTCAGGATATATCCTCATAACTTCTGTAACTTCCCTGAGATATAAAACCTTAAATTCTGTTGCTTTTGGGTTCCAGAACAATCTGGGTCATTAAAATGCACAACAAGACTTATTTTTCAACTTTCTGAACTACAGCTAACATCATCTGGATATTACTGAGTTTAAAATGTTCTCAGGTGTGTGTGAAAAAGGTCAGAGTAAAACAAATCACTCTAATACCAAACACAGGGTTTTTACTTGTATCTTATGATTACGGATCAATTCTTAGATATGGTGACATCTTTCAGTGGAATTGCTACAACAACATCATTTTATGGATTCAATCAATAAAACAACAAAATATTTCAGCAATGACAGTCCTGATTCTGCTTTAATGTCATGCTTGACAAAGTTTCCTGATGATGGGGTAATCCAATATAACTATAAGCTTCTAAGTGTGGAACTTCTGTTTAGCATTTACATTTTAAAAAACTAAAGTCCAATTTCCATCATGTTATCTGTTCAAATAAAGACCAAAGGTCTGGATTCAGTTTAGTGGTTTTATGGCAGAGCAACACATGGCAGCTGATATGGTCTGATCCAATGACAGAATTGAGACCCACACTTTTCTGGTCAAGAATCTGATACACTAACCACTGAGGCTCATCAAGTCTACAGGAAAATGTTGTCATTTACATTTGATCATTCAATTTATAACTGTTTGATCAGTAGAATGAGATTTTTGGAAATTTACCCTTTCAAGTTACATATGAAATAAGTATCAATGATCTTCATTTGTGCTCGTGTTTCTATGGACGTAAAATAAGCAACCAGAAAGAGCAAAATCCATGTTCTGTATAATTAAAAATATAATTTATTTCCCTAAAATACCAAGTGAAAAAGTAAAAATAACTTACAGTATGGTGGATGAAATCTTAAAAACTCTTGAATGTTCTATCAAGACCAAAAGTATCAAGTAATCTGAATGACTTCAAAAGGTATTCTGAATGATATCCTGTAGCACTGATGTAACAACAGTACAGAAGAATCACTATGATATAATCCCAACATGTCTTTAATTGAATTCACAGTATTTCCATTACAGTTATTATACCAATTAATCTAAAATATTTCAAGTACTGTAACTGCAATAAATGATTAAATATATGAATTAATCCTCCAACAGGGGTCACGCTACCAGGCGAAGTGGGTGACGAAGTCGCCTAAAATATGTAAACTTTGCCTTCTACTGTTAGGAAAGCGAAAACGACTTCGCCCGGTGATTTTTTTTCGAGATACATTGACCGACCGTATCTTTTTGAGATGTCCCCTCGCCTTAGCCAGGTTAGTTCCAGTGTTGTGTTGTAGCGAAATGTATGCATCAAGCCATCAGTAGCTAGGCCTAGTTTTGTTGTCAATTACGTTGACAAACAAACTCTTGCACATTCACAGGCATGTGTTTTGATAGCTGATTGACCATTAACCCTTTCTGGAGTCGGTTAGCAACTATCACTGCCCGATTTCCGCATGTTATCCTTAATGATAAAAACATACAAACGTGTGTTTCGAAACTTTAACAATAGTATGTAAATAACAATTTTGTGTTTTAAGAACAGAATCGGTGATCTGGATATTTTAACTGCCTCTTGTAGACTATTTTGTCATAAAATTAGCTTGAAACTAAGTGGACCAGTAACGGGGAAATACATCGCTGTGTTTGGAAGTTACAGTTTAAAGTTTATTCGATTGTCTGTTTTCGTAAATCATCGTGCAAATATATTCAGAAAAATATGATTCATAGAAAGAAAAGCCTAGTTATTATGATATTTGAGATTTAACTTTAAAATTATGTAGGTCAGAAATGTATGGGACAATGCTATGTTGTGGAATTCGCGAGAAGCGCCGTAATGTCAAAGTTGTTTTCTGACTTCACTCGTATTTGTGAATATATGGAAAAAAGAAGTGCAGCTTTTTCTACCTAGCCAATGCCTAAAATTACTACAAGTATGTAGACAAATGAAAAAACCAAAAATTTGCAATCCTATCAATGGACTGTTGAAATAAAGCTACATAAAGTGAGCAGTAACATTACGAAAATTGCTCCTTCTAAAAATAGATGCACTCACATGTCTGTGTTGATTCGGTTGGAAAGAAGGGTGTAGTTCATATACCAACTATAAAGGCGCAATGTCTGTAATTTTATTCAATTTAGTGTTATGTATGAATAGTTACGGTAATGTTTTATTTGCAACAAAGAAATTAGGGTGAACAGTATGATCTGAACACACGTGTGCATTTGCCCTCATGTACATGGTACAGGGGTTGTTTCAAACGACTTTAGAAATCTTTCAAAGTGCCATTATTGTGAACTTTATTAAAGTATTTTTTAAAAATTGATTAAGGGTAGTTGATTAAGCATTTTTACTAACTTGTATTTACAATAATGTAATCTGGTTACTCAGTTAAAATTTGTTACAATGTTGTTTCTATTATTCTCTTTTCAAGTCATATGGCCAAAATAACTCAGAAAATTTTCTACTTGAAAATAAAGTATTGCTTAAATCCAATGCTAAATACCTAATTCTACATAATAATTCTCTTATATGCAAAGCTAAATCGTAGTTTCAGAAACAAATGAAAGACACATATTCCTTGTAGAATGATTTCAACTAGTAAAAAAATCAGATTTTAACCAATCTGAAGTTAGGCAAGCCTGGCCTTTTCAAGAACTCATTTCATTGGATCATATGATTTTATTTCAACAATAGTGCAACTCAAACTTAGAGCTTTATGAATGAATATATGCACTTGATACAAGACTCAGCTTACAGTACCAACTTATGATGAATAAGCAATTTATTATTTAAAATATTAACTAAATAACCATATAAACTATAATTATGAATGACAATCAACATAATATGGGTATATATAACACTGCATATTTCCAGACATCTCCAAGGACTGAAATAATCAGCCTAACATTGAATCAAAAGTTCAAAATCCAAATGGCAAAATATTAAAAATGATGTAAAATTAACATATAATCAATTTACTTTTTGAAAATTCCATTCAGTGCAAGTAGTTTTCATTACTTCTTATTAATATTGGTCTAGGTCCAGTCCAAAACAATTTTTAAAAAAAAGAAAGTCACTTTTATAAAAGACAGTCCCCGCTGGTACAATATTCATTATTTCTTATAAGCAATGGATCAGGTTCCAGTCCAAAAACAATCTAAATAAAAATCATTTTGTAAGACATGAAAAGTCTTTTCATTTTACAGAACTGTTCTCCACCTACCTGCTGGCAACATCTGTAGCTATGAGTATTGATCTGTTCTTGCTTTTGAATTTATTCAGGGATCCAAGACGCTTGGCCTAAATAGACAACAAGGTTTAAAAATCTTGAATACTGAACAGCATATCAATCATATCAGACTACATGGCTTTCAAAAACACAATTTTTTAAACCAAGTTATGTTTCTTCATGAATAATTACCTTTCACTGCAACCTCCATAATCCAGCCCTTTAAAAAAACCCCACAAACTTTTTGTCCTTTCTATGTACTACATGAACAAGTATAGAAACTCTTATCATTTATCTCCCCTTGACTACTAGGTGTTGCTATTTTCAAGCTGTGTGATACATAGAGTAGGATCCTAGCCTATGCAGATCTTGAATAACAGGAGGTTTGGCAAAGTTCTGGCTAATAGCTCAAACTGATCTGAACTGAGCCATGATCTGAACTGAGCCATGTCAAAACCCAAAAGAGATTCCATTGTGAAAGCAGAGTGCTTATGGTCTATTTTCATCACAATTGGTGAATAGATCTCACAGATCTTCATCACAACCTATATTCCCTGTGCCATCATGCCTTAAATGTGTCGGAAAGCATGGAATGATGAGTTAAATAGCAACTGTGACTAATTTTTCTTCCTCTAACTCTCAAAGAATGATATCAGCCATCTGTGGGACTGAGACACTCAAAGGGACAATGTTATTAACTTTGCACCAGGCCCTAAATACATTTTCCCTCATATGCCTCCAAAGACTTCCATTGGCTTTGGCAAATGAGCCTGGAATCAAATCCCAGAGAATTTGTTTTCCAAATGTTCTCCAATGCCAGCTTGTGGAGCAAGTACCTAATCTCATTCTGCATAATTCTGACTTTCTCTAAATCTGATGGAACTTCTGTTATTAAGGGAGAAGACAAAAGGGGAGGGGTTGGATAAATGAAATCCAAACCCCTCTGAAACAACTAGGACTGACAATGTTTTGTGAAAAAATATTGATCCAATTCTAATGAAAATGAATGAGTCCAGTACCAACTGGAGGACTGTTTGTAGGTGTTCAGGGTTGCATGTCAACAGTAGTTGTTTGGAGGCTTGGGGGAAGAGAAACCCGGTTTCTAATCCACTTTATCAAATTGCCTCCTAATTTGAGGAGCCTGCCGTTTTCTCAAACTAGACAGAGGACGAAACTGTTTTTGATCCTTGATGATCATCTTTCCTTTGAGGCTGTGACTGATTCAGTCTGAATGTCTGGGCATCAGGCACAGTAAGTTGCAAGGCAGTTCTTGTGCTGCTTTCCTCCTGACTTGCCATTGAACAATAGGTGCAACTCAAAAAGTGTCATTTGGAACATCAGGACATAATCATATTTGAGTGATGACAAGTGAAGATTAGTGTCTTGTCTCACCAAATCAAACCTGGCAAAAGTTGTTAGAGCATTCGTCATCAAATGGTGAGCAGCTCTGTTGATAACTGTAGTGATCTGAGTCAACGAATAACAAGCATGATCACTGTACACTTTCTGGCAAGTTGGAAAATGGTTAGCAATGCTAGGTCCAACATCAGTGATGCTGCAACGTTTTGAACAAGATTCAAGGTGGATTGAAAAACTCTTTTATCTTCCATGTCGAACAGTGGGACAAAATATTTATCACTACGATGTTCTCGTCTAAAACAGGTACTGATAACAGCATCCAAATGAGTCCTGTACCAGTGAGATGAAAAGGGTTCCAGAAGTTGACTGGGTCCCAGAGTTTTTCCCAACAAATGGTCAAAATTTCCTATTTTTTCACATACTGTAGCAGTGGACAGAAGAAGTTCCTCCTCATTTTCCAAGTCTAATGATGCCTTTACTTAACAGACCACCATCAAAATTTCCTCTATCGCTGCTTTCAATCCAATCCAGTCATATCCGAGCAAGTTAATGTGTCACAGGCATTCTCACACTCACTGTGCAAGTTATCTTCATTATGACAAACATCCATATTCATCTGACAAATTCTTGGTAGCACAGATAAAGCTCTCTGAAGGATTTATGGTATCCTGAGGGATAAGCTGTAAATAAATGGTTTGCCTGTTGAATAGGTTGAGTAAGTTTCACAAGTATGGACAGATGGTGCTGGTCAGTTGGCTCATTTGCCAGCTGAATGGTTGGCTCAGTCGTTGGTATACATGGCTGTCAGTCAGGCATCTGGCTGGACAGTTAGAATCAGAACTGCCTGTGCAGAACATGTGATGAAATGAACAGATCAGTCAGTCTGATCCCTTATGATTCCATATACAACAGCACTACTGGCTGGTATGGGGTACAACTCACCAAAGTGATGGATTGAAGGTCACTGTACAGCTGGTATGGTCAGCTGGATAACTGAACTGGCTGGTCAGCAGCTGGAGTGGCTTCATATGGTAAGAAAAAGATATTGACATGCATCATCAAGACAGGGAAAAACCAGCCATGCATCCCAAGTCCCTCTGCATGCCTGAATGTCATGCTCATGCATGCAGACAGACTTGCACACACTGAGCTGCCCAGAAATGGGGCAACATTCCTCCATATGGTCCACATTATCAAGGGATTGTGACAAATGTACAGGCATAATCTGCCATGAATTTATTTACAGCATCATCACTTCTGGTGCCAATCGAGGCATTAGGAACTCTAAGCAGTGTCTGAGATGAAACTGGGGCCAGCACCTCTGCTTCCCCTTGACCCTCCAATTCTACATATGTGATAGTCACTGTCAACACTGCATGTCTGACTTTTCATAAGGGTGCAGAGAGGAGAAAACAACTATGACTGCTTCAACTATGCTACCTATCAATGCCATCTTAGGTTGAAGACTCAACATGTCACATTCATTTAGATGAGACTTCACATCTTTCTTTCTAATTAATGCTCTTTCTCACCACCATAGACCAGTGACTACAAATGACACATTTGGAATGTAAAATTAAAAGAGGATTTAGTACATGTGAAACACATCACATGCGTCTCCTCACTTGCTTTAAACTTCTTATGCTGAAATTAGAACGGCAAAAGAAAACAAATATTAGCAAATGAACAGTAGAAAATGAACCAAATGCTGCAAAAGCAACACCTGTTATAAAAACAACTCTGCTCTGCAAGGTTATAGCATACTACTTGAGACAAATACAGTCAAGGGAAGATAATGGATAAGAGTTTTGTCCCTTGTATACGTAGTACGTAGTACATAGAAAATGATATTTTTTCAAAGGAACTGAATTTCGGAGGTAGCAAGTTTATTTTCCTAATATTAATGTAATCATTGAATGTATCAGAAAGAAAGAAACATACATTTTATGCAGATGGTCACATTTACAGATCACCCACATCTTGAAAAAGAAAGAGCACTGTTTAATTTTTAATTAGTTCATCAATTAGGAACTTCCTTTCCATAATTATGAACTTACCAACAAAATAGGTGACAATGACTAAATCATGCAAAGGAACTATTGGGGTGAAATAAAAGGAAAGAAGCCATTTCAAAAGGTATTAATTAAGTGAAGTTTAATCCCAATTAATTACTGCATTTCCACCAAAAAATGTATATCAAAATAAAGGTACTTGTTATTAACTGGGAATTCACATGAAAGTGCTGTAAAAAGTTAAAACTTGATAATGCACATGATTGGCTAAGGTTCTTCAAGGGTCTTTTTTGTGTACATGTGAATGTTCACATACTGTGTAAAGACCCTTCTACCTATCTCAGTTCAGTGTCTTTGTAACCATTAAAACTCAAAACATGTTCTCTATAGTTCATCCAGTATTAAACAGTCACTAATCTTAACAGTCACATCCTTAACTCAAAGAATTTTATTTTGTTTGATTAATGCTTTTGCCTATGTTGTGACATGAAAAGACTGATGACTACAAACAAGATAACATAGAAACTCACTGTCAAATTCTTTAACTGAACTATTTTATGAAATTTATTTTTGCAAGTTAAGAAAGGGAAATGAATATTTCCTAATCTAAAGAGTTGCTAATTGCTACAATTGCAATGAATTTACCTGACTCATCTGCCCATGCAATGGTATTGCTGTCATCCCCAAGTTCCGGAGCATCAGGGCCACTCTCTGTGTGTTGGCACAAGTACTGCAGAACACCATAAAGGAATTGCCTGCTAGCTCGTTTAGAATGTACACCAGGTACACATCCTGAGAAAAGAAAGAGTTTGAAAAAATGCTCTCTAGTCTGCAGAGGTAACCATTAATGCTTTCAACAGGATAATACAATCTAACAATACAAAGTTAATGAAGAAATCAATCTAGTGTGGTGCCACTGATGATGATAAATGACCCTTACTTTTCAACTGATTTTACATCTGTGACAAGAAAAATGGGTATCCTGTCCCCTAAAGGTAAAAATAATATAAAGTTTATTACAATATTTATATGAAAGTGGAAAATGAAAGGAAAAACATTAACAAATGAGCATGTGATATGCTGTATATTACAAAACAAGCGATGAGCAAAATGAATTTAGAGTTACATCAATAAAAATAATTCTTACCAAATTTGATAAGAGAAGAAAAAAGCTGATCAAAAATTAGTTTGTTTCTAACAGACACTTTTGTTGCACACACACACACACACACACACACGTTGCCAAATGAAACACTTCTTGGCAATACTGACATTTTCTTGATTTTGTGCATTACTTTTCAATAGTAACAGAGATAACAAATGAAATTACTTCTGTTGCTGAAATTAAAGCTACTGGAATGAATTGAGGATAATTATGCATCAGGCAGTGACTAGATTCTTGTGGCAACTGATGCAGACTCTCTCAATTTTACTTCTTTGATATTTGTAAAGAAAAACCTGCTGTCTTGCCTGCACCAATATATTCATCAGTATAACACCTGCATCCAACTTTTCAAAAGTTTTCACACAAAACCTTGGACAGACAAGACAGACCTAATTCCATAGTAACATACAAGTTTTTGACACACAGTAATAATATCAACAAGTTTCATTTGAATACAGCAACTGATGTAGATGTCACTTTCGAAAAGTACTAAACTTTGACATAGTTCACAATGATGGTGCAAAGCTTCTGCTTAAGCAGGCAAGACAGGAACTTCTAGCACATCCGTGTATTATCTTTAAAACCACAGTAATATTATCCTAATGTTTCAGCTACTGATGTACAAGACATCTGACTTTTAAAGAAAACTTTACTGCAAAACTTTAATGTTGACAATAAAGATGCCGCCATTGCTGACATTGCCACAAAAATGACTACTTTACTTTATTTCACAATGCTTAAGCAGGTGAACCAAGAAATAGGGAACTTGAGAGTTCACCTTGTGTTTGACAGGTATAAACACGTAAGACTGCTGCAATTTCTCCACAGTCTGGTACTTGGAGGATACCTCCACTTTCACTGGGTTAAGAAGCGAGGCTCTTTGAAGTTTGGCCACCTGTTGAGATAATTTATCAATTGAAAATATATTAATACAACAGCACATGAGATAGTCATAATAAATATGGGAATATGAACATACAGAGCATAGAAAAAAAAAACAATAAGCCTTAAAATATTTTACATGCAAAGAAATTTTAATGGCTCCATATCACATAATTACCTAATTACCCTCCAAGCATTAAAAGAGGGACATGTTTACCTTAAGAATTTAGTGATCGATAAACATTGCAATGTATTTGGTATTCAACATTCTGTAATAACAAACAGCAGGAAAAAAGTGAAGGAATCAAAATATTATTAAATCTCAATTCACTGTATGTAGTAAAATTATGTCTCACATAGATTCTCAGATATATTGTGTACTGATGATTTGTTTATAACTTGCATTCAATCTCATACCAAATCAATTTCATGAATTATAAAATAATTCAGGGGGTTGATCTAATAAAAAAAAACCTACATTAAGTAACATGCTTACCATACTGAATATTTTATTAAGAGATATGTTTACAATATTGAGTATTTCATTAAGTGACAGGCTCACCATTTTGAGTGTTTGTGTAATTTCAGTTTCTGTATAGTAATTATTACAAGTCCATGGTCTTAACTAAGTAATAGAAAAGAGTGAAAACCAACAAGTTTTGTAAACTTCAAAAAATAATTTACTTCCTTAGAATAAAAAGTGAAAATTTAAAAAGACCTTACAATATTGCTAATTAAATCCCAAATAGTTTAAAAAGTTTTATCGCCAGTCCTAATGGATAAAGTTCTAATTAAATTCCAGTGGTGTTCAACTTAAGAACCAGTGCTGAAGGCGTAGATGTGCCTATTGTCTTGAATGTACTAATGTATCAGTACCCTGAAGAGCCAGTCTTCCAATTAATCACACTAATATAATCCAAGATGACCTTGTCTGAATTCACTATAATTCCAAATTAATGTTTCTGTCCACGATTATTATTTAAGAGCACTCTGTATTTCCAAGTAATAAGTTGAATAAACAAATTCACCCAAATCAAATACTGAACACAACAATAAGACTGATTCTGCCTCATGATATTAAAGCGAGAAGAATAATTTCTCAAATAAATAAGATTATATACAAAAGTAAGACACAAAAGAGCTGCCTGGATATAGGACAAAACTAAGACACAGAAGAGCTGCCTGGATATAGGACAAAACTAAGACACAAAAGAGCTGCCTGGATATAGGACAAAACTAAGACACAAAAGAGATGCCTGGATATAGGACAAAAGTTCATTTCTAGAACAATCTGTTACTAATATTATAAGAAATGTTATAAACATCTAGTGGGATTAGTATTTTTATTGGGGGGAATTCCAACATCCTAGACCATGACCCAAATAAATATGTTTACTTCTATGGATAATGATCTAAATATTTAACCCACACTCCTAGGAAAATATTAACTATGTATTATTTATTTACAAAATGAAAACAACATCAGTGTCTCTAGTCAGGAACAACATGAACTTGATTTTGGACAAGGTCAAGTCCAAAATACAATAATACATAATCATGGAGAAAAACTAACAAATACAAATTAAACATACATAGTGCAATTATTACTTTCGGCTACAGGAAGTTATAAAAATGGTTTATTTCAATTACTAACTGACAGACATACATGCCAAGTCTTCTGGGTCTAAATCAGGGAGATCAGTGTTCACAGTCCAGGAGATTGGGTCCAAATCAGGGAGATCAGATCAGGAGATTAGGTCCAAATCAGGGAGATTAGTGTAACGACCATTTTTGTCACAAATGTAAGTGTGAAAGTACACATCATACCAAAACTAAGTAAATTAACAACAATGAATAATAGTTTCTCAACTTTATTAATTTTTTTTACTATGTTATTTTCACTATGATTCACACATTTAAATTTGTCTATCCCATATTTTCCTTTGAATCCGTTAGTTAGTTTCAACATGGTAACAAAACTATTATATTTCCAAAGTGTTCAAGAATTGTTTTATTTTTGTCAGATTGAATGCAAACTGTTATACATGACATACTACTCAATACTGAAATACTGACGAGTAAAACACAACCTACATATGTACAATAATTCCATCGGTGTGTGTCATGGGTCTTGATTTGATTAGTTGTAAGGTTTATAACAACTCAACTGACTGATTAGTCATAAACAGTCTACTGAATGTTGTTTTAGTTGGAAATACCTATAATTTGTAGATGTTGTTTTAGCTGGAAATACATATGCTTGCTGGATTTAGTTTTAGCTGGAAATACCAATCCTCAGCAGATTTGTGATTTACAGGAGTTTTTGTTGGCTAATCAGTAGATCAAAAGACTGGAGCAAAAATCAAAAGACCACTGGACAATGCAGTAGACTTGGCATGTATGGACAGAATATGTCACCTTTTTGGTCATTGTTGCTGAAAACAGGAATGTTCTTCTATCCCTTGGAATTGCCTTCAAAATCTTGTCTACCTGAAAATAAAGATTAGACCAATTTCTATAAAGAGACAGAAAATTAATCAGTGGAAAAAAAGATCTCGCCTAAACAGAATTTAATTCAACATATAAAAGTACATACAAACTGGGATATCCTGAAAACAAAGATAATTCAATAACACTGATGTATGACACTGAGCAAATTTACCTTACTTGTCTAATAATAAATCAATGCTTGATGATAAACCCATTGCCATCATTACTACAAAAAAATTTACCAAGGATATCTTTGTCTCAGAACAAGTCCAACACTTATTTTTTTGACAAATCTATTAGGCTGACCCTTATCATTAAAGATATACAGTACCTGTAGAAAAGATATTTTATTGTATAGCAGGCAGATAGTGTAAACATTCATGAGCACTCAGTGTAGAACACAGTGTCTTATTGCAAACTCCCAACTTCTAATCTTCAGGTCACACACATTATCAGAGTTATTTTATGTATAAATATATAGACACAGACACAAACACTGAAATCTGCATTAGCTGATACCTTCCTATAAAGAAAACCTATTAAAAAGGACAATGGTTAAGACCATCCCCCTTCTTTGTTTCCTATACATAATACATGTCTTTCCAAATATATCAGCTGCTCTTCAGATTTGGAAAACAAATAAAGTATACTCAAGCATTAGAAGGTGGGATTGAAACATGTCTACCATAGCGTGCAGAAGTCAAATGTATAATAACATATAGTTTGTTTTTTTTAATACAAATTTAATAATTTAAGCATAGTATTTTAAACAGTGGGCAATTTCTTCAAAGAAAGACAGAGTACCAGTCTTAAAAAGACCTAAATCAAACTATGAAAATGCTCAGTCTATCAAGCCACTGCAAACACTGAACATGAAGGATATTTTACATGATACATATGGGTTCTATTCTATTTTACGAGATACATACAAGATCTATTCTATTTACAAGATACATACATGGTTTATTCCATTTTACAAGATACATACATGTTCTATTCTATTTTACAAGATACATACAGACTTTTCTATTTACAAGATACAGGGTCTATCTATTTACAAGATACGTATACGGTTTATTCCATATTACAAGATACAAACAGGGTCTATTATATTTATAAGATACATACAGGGTCTATTCAATTTATAAGGTACATACAGGGTCTATTCTATTTTACAAGATACATACAAGATCTATGCTATTTACAAGATACATATGGGGTCTATTCCATTTTACAAGATACATATGGGGTCTATTCTATGTTACAAGATACATACAGGGTCTATTCTATTTACAAGATACATACAGGATCTATTCTATTTTACAAGACACATACAGGGTCTATTCTATTTACAAGATGCATACATCGTCTATTCTATTTACAAGATACATAAATGGTCTATTATATTTACAAGATGCATACAGGGTCTATTATATTTACAAGATACATACAAGGTCTATTCAACTTATAAGGTACATACAGGGTCTATTCTATTTTACAAGATACATACAAGATCTATGCTATTTACAAGATACATATGGGATCTATTCTATGTTACAAAATACATACAGGGTCTATTATATTTACAAGATACATATAGGGTCTGTTCTATTTATAAGATACATACAGAGTCTATTCTATTTACAAGATGCATACAGGATCTATTCTATTTTACAAGATACATACAGGTACTGGGTCTATTCTATTTACAAGATGCATACAGGGTCTATTCTATTTACAAGATACATAAATGGTCTATTATATTTACAAGATGCATACAAGGTCTATTCTATTTACAAGATACAGGGTCTATTCTATTTACAAGATACACAGTTTATTCCATTTTACAAGATACATACAAGGTCTATTCTATTTACAAGATACATAAACGGTCTATTATATTTACAAGATGCATACAAGGTCTATTCTATTTACAAGATACAGGGTCTATTCTATTTACAAGATACATACATAGTTTATTCCCTTTTACAAGATACATACAGGGTCTATTCTATTTACAAGATAAATACATGGTCTATTCTATTTATAAGATCCATGCAGGGTCTATTCTATTTATAAGATACATACAGAATCTATGCTATTTACAAGATACATACAGGGTCTATTCTATTTACAAGACACATGCAGGGTCTATTCTATTTACAAGATACATACAGGGTCTATTATATTTACAAGATACATACAGGGTCTATTCTATTTACAAGATGCATACACGGTCTATTCTATTTACAAGATGCATACAGGGTCTATTCTATTTACAAGATACATAAACGGTCTATTATATTTACAAGATACATACAGGGTTTATTCCATTTTACAAGATACATACAGGGTCTATTCTATTTACAAGATACATAAACGGTCTATTCAATTTACAAGATACATACAGGGTCTATTCAATTTAAAAGATACATACAGGGTCTATTCTATTTACAAGATACATACAGGGTCTATTCTATTTACAAGTTACATAGAGGATCTATTCTATTTACAAGATACATACAGGGTCTATTATGTTTACAAGATACATACAGGGTCTATTTTATTTACAAGAGACATACAGGGTCTATTCTATTTATACCAGTTATAACTGCTGCCAAGTATAGTCTATAATTTGCTGAAAAATGGCATTAAAGCCACAGCAATAACAACAAATTACAAAATCTTAATGAAACTGAATTCCATACGATGTCAAAAAAAGAATACCAGCACATTTCATAGTTAACCTGGTCTTTACTGCATGCATGCCCATGGCAGTAGACATCAGCCCAAAGTGAAACTCACTTAGGGGGAGGAAGTAGGAGTTAGTTACACATTCTTCTAGACTGGTCAAAGCAAAAAAGTGCGAAGTGAATCTAGTGCTGGGTTTGCCATCAAATCAAGCAAGTCAGTAAAGCTCACAAATCTCGCAATGGATGTGAATGACTAATGCAATGAGACTCCCACTGTCTGAAAAAAGACATGCAACTATCATCAGCACCTATTCACCCACCATGACCAACACAGAGGAGATCAAGCACAAATTTTATGATGATCTAGAGTCTCTTACTGTAGAGTACTGAAGGCAGAAAAACTCATCATCTTTGGTGACATCAAAGCTAGAGTTGGCACAGGTCACCAGATGTGGTCAGGTGTCACTGGCAAAAGTGGCTTTGACAAATGCAAAAATGGACTCCTTCTACCAAGGAAATGCACTGAACACAGACAGGAGGTTTGCAGCTCATCAACTCCAGGCAAAATGCCAGGAACAGAATTCAAATTCAAATTCATTGAACGGACAAAATCCTCTGACACAGTCAGCCTTTGAAAAATCATGGCAAAATCTGGTATCCAAAGAGAAATTCATTATGATGGTTTGGCAATTCTGTGATGGTATGGTCACTTGTGTCATGGATGACAGTGAGTTATCTTAACCATTCCCAGTCATAAATGGAGTCAAACATGGTCGTGTGTTGGCCCCAACTCCCTTCAATATGATGTTCTCTGCCATGTTAACTGTTGCCTTCCATGACCATGACACTGGGATTGATGGCAAGCTCATAAATCTGAGGAGAATAAATGAGCAAAGTTACAGGAAGTAACTGTTCATGATCTCCTATCTGTTAACAAGTATTTCCTGACTGCCAAGTCAGAGTGTGACAAGCAACAGAGCATGGACCATTTGTCTTCATCTTGTGACAATCTTGGTCTCAAAACCAGTATCAAGACAAGTGATGCCTTATTCTACATAATATACCATGACAATAAATGACTAAACCCTCCGAGCAGTTGACAAGTTCACCAATCTTAGCAGTACACTGTCACTTGCAGTCCACACCGATGATGAACCAGTGTCAGAATTGCTACAGCAAGTGTGGCCTTTAGCAGACTATGCACATATGTGTGGGGGCACAGAGGAATCAGTCTACAAACAGAAATGAAGGTCTAAAAGAGCCATTTCATTTCCAACCCTGATGTAAACTTGTCAGACGTGGATAGAATACAGGCACCATGCCAAGAAGTTGAACCATTTTCACATGGGCTGCCTGAGGAATTGATGAGGATAAAATGACCGGACAGGTTCCCAGACAAAGCATCTCAAATTGGCAGGCATTCCAAGCATCCACATTCTGCTTATGAAATCACTGTTGCAATGAGCAGGCCACATCAACAGGATATCAGAAGAGTGACTTCCAAAGAAGATCTTCTACACTGAGCTGGAGGAGGGAAAGCAATCTCAGGGTGGTCAGAAAAAATACTGCCAAGACTCACTCAAGTCATTCTAGAAACATTTCAA
Source organism: Megalonaias nervosa (assembly GCA_016617855.1). Lineage (NCBI taxonomy): Eukaryota > Metazoa > Mollusca > Bivalvia > Unionida > Unionidae > Megalonaias > Megalonaias nervosa. The sequence continues at coordinate 21,348 of JAECUM010012722.1, read as the reverse complement.
CACTGACCCTAAGACTTGGGAAGATCTCACACATAATCACACCACCTGGCACAATCTTATCCATACTGGAGCTAGAAACTTCTAACTGAGGAGAACTGCAGAGCAGGAGAGAACAATGAGCAATGAAAATTTCTGAATGGAAGATCGTTCTCAAATGATCAAGCAAACCCATGTGGCATCTCCTCCCCTAGTGTGACAAAGACATTAAGAGCACAAATTGGCCTTATCAGCCACTCACATTCTCAAAGAAACCAAACCAACTAGCAATGTCACAGTCACCTTCTAACTCAAACGATGAACAACAGGAACATATATGTCACCCAGCAATCTGGATGAGGGAGATAACTCTTCATGCTGATTATTATCCTCTATGTAAAAGAATTCAACAGTCTAATGAGAATTCACTGTAAAAGTTTGAAGTTTGAATAGTTTAATTAAATACAGCTTGACTCTGGTACCATGTGTAACCAAAACTAATAATACAACAGAAAACCAAGAAATAGCTTGTACTCATAAAAAATATCTCATCGCTGACATAAAATTGCATTTCTGGTACACAAAAAACTGAACAAATCTTTTTTGAAAATTGTGAATGAAAATTTGATCATATATACCATACGTGAAAAACCCTGAAAACTCTTTCACCAAAGAAAAAATTATACTTAAATGGCCTGAAAACACTCTTCATCCAGAATACTCCAATATAAATATTTTTGAAGTTTTAAGCACTAGCACTTCAAAAATAAAAAAAATCAAGGACAAAAGAAAATTCAGCAATGCCCGCAGGAAGTTCACAAGATGCAATTTAACCTAACAGTAGTGATTTAAATATTTTAAAAGTCTACATACAAAAGGATTTAGTTCCTAAAGACTAAATGACTTTACCTGTTCACAGAAATATTCATTCTTTTAATTATAGTTTATTGCTCCTGTTTGCTTTATTATAAAAGATGGGTTCAAGTACATTGTAGATCCATTTATTTCAATGGGCATACAATTTTGTTCTTTCCGAGAAAATGGAAATTGCTAGAACTTACATTCTTCAATATGCCTTATTTCTTCATGGTGGCTCACACTAGGTCATTTAATCAACCAATTATTGCAACAAAAATTCACAAAACTGAGTACCCTACCAATCAAGGTGAATCCACTATTGACTGTAATGAAAATATTTATCCTTATAGGTAAATGGAAAAAATACTTACTTCCTGTTCAAAGTCCATGTTTAATATTCTGTCTGCTTCATCCATAACCTTTAAATATAAGAATTTTTCATCTGATAATGTACATCTTAAAAGAATACATATGAAATTCACGAACATTACGGGACTATAAAAAGAAATTAAATTTTGTAAAAGTGATATTGGAAGGTCTTTGTTGTTACTAACAAAATAAAACAATAATACTTACCATATCATTATACCTCAGGAAAACAACTATTACCTCACAAATCCAACCCTCCCAGGCTAAAACTTCTTAGCTAATAAACTGAAAGTTATCTGCCCACCAAGTGGCAGTTAGATTGAGTGATCTCCCTTGATACAGAGACTGGGACCCAATTCCATGAATGCTTTGGTTACTACTTAAGTGAAAGGCTATTCACTATCTGGATGTAACCACAGGGAGGCTCGGAAAGTGTATGTGTACTATGATCAAAACATTATACTAGGAAAAAATTCTTTTCTTCTTTAGATATGTTACCCAATCATGATAGCTTGGGTAAATAAGTAAAAGGTGGAGAGAGATACATTTCCTTACCCTGGAGAGACTATCTCTGGTCCCCTGAGGAATGTGAGATGGCTTCTTGATAACCCAGCTGAAGAAAAGATTTCAAATGTCGAGGAGTGACTCTAAATGGGAAACATTTTCCCTCCTGTGAATCCAGCTGAAGTCATGAAGCTGCATCCTTATAAAGCTGTCAAATGACCGAGGAAGGTACCCTGTTGTGCCACAGCTATAGGTCTCATCAGATAAAGTTAAGCCAAGTAGGATGAAAGATATCTGAGAAAAAAACTGGAGAAATGGACATGGATCTCCATTCCATGGCATGGATAATATCAGAGAACAGTTTTGCTTAAATGCAGTGCTTGTGGCAACTGCCCTAACTTCATGAGTCAAGATGAAATGTAAATTCATTTGGTCTTGGGTTATTTTCTGATATGAAAAACGAATAACCCATTTTATCCTGGATGAAACTGTCTATGCTGATATATCAATCTTTCCCTCTGTGAGGGGTAAGAAGAGGCATGATCTCCTTTTTAAAGTACCACTTCAGAGCTCGCACTGGGTCCTGCAAACAACCATGAGATTAAGTGTCAAGACTAGACAAGAATTTCATTACAAAAGTCTGATTCCTCATGAACCAGAGCCTGTTCTTGGCAATGAATGTAGGAGCCATCATGAGTGATACTGACCCATCTTGTCAGAACTGCATGTAATTTGGGTCCACTGACAGAACATGTATTTCGCTGATTCTGCCCATGGTTCACTAATGTAGTGAGGAAGCAGGTCTTATACGAGGTGAACTAATGAGGCTCTTAAGAGCAGTTCAAATGGCATCTTGTTCAGGTTGGTACCATGATAGATTCCACTTTGGGCGAAGAGCCAACATCTTTGGACATGTGTAATCAAAACTGGACAGTAGATCAGATAGGTCTCTGCTACTTTTCGATATCCTCTCTTTTATGATGATGCAAGGTGTAAGTGATCTTGGAAAGATAGCCTTTGATTGTTATTGGTTTCTTGTCAAAAAGCCAAAGTAGGAAGTTAGCTACTGAGGTACTGATGTCTGCAGTGGTATAATGTGTTCTTGGGCACACCAATGTATGACGATTTCCATCTGCCTTCGTATGCTTTTAAAGTGGAGGGCCATCTTACTTGAGCGATTTCTCCACCAATGGTTGTGATAACTAACTCTTCCTGAGGGCTTATTTTGTATGATACAAATATGCAGGTTCAGCAACTCTGGATTGGGATGAAACACCTGGTGTTATGGTTGCTGAAGTACATTAGGGACTAGCTCCAGCATTTGGATCCAGGACTGGCGAAACAAAGGTTTGGAATTTGGTATTCCACCTGTTGCATATAGGTCCACTATTGGTTGATTCCACTGGACACATATTTGAGTGAAAACCAAGGTATGAAGAGACCATTCTGTTCACATGAGTTGATTCTTCATGGGATGAGTCCACTAATGCATTTAGTTAGCCTGGAATATGACAAACTTTGACACAGATTTGGCATTGAAAATGCCACTTAGAAATACCAAACAAAAATGGAATGGTCTGGGGTCATGGTTCCACCTTGCCATTTGAGACAAATCACTACAGTGGAGATGTCGTACAGAATAAGATCTCCCTCCCATGTAGATCCTCAAAACAGCTTTCATCTTGAGAATGTTGATATATAAATCATGATCCTAAGGAGGCCACATTCAGTGGCCTCCCAGAATGATGGGAGGAGGGGTGCCACCAGCTGTCAGTTCTTCGCATCCAAACTGATTGTGATTTCCAGAGACTGTACTACAGAGGTATACCTGATGTAATTCAAGTGAGGTTGCCCGATCTTCTGAAATGAAACCTCATATTTATGCAGACTGTGAGAAGTTGGTCCAATGGGCAAAGTATTGACCTCCATTTGGACAACATAATCATTTGTAATGGGTATATGAATAGGAAAGCTAGAATTAAAAGGCCCAGTGCCACAAACCCAGGAGGTAAAGGAATTCTTGGTCAGGCAGATCGTGCCATATAAGCAAGGAAGCCACCATTGTTTTGATTTTCAATGCTCATTCCTGATAGAGACACACTCTGTTTACTTGAGTGTAAAATGCCATACCTAGATGAACAAAATGTTGAGATGATATCAGGTTGGATTTGTCCTTGCTGACAAGGAAACCAAGGTTGAGAAGGAGAGTAATAGTTGATATCACTGCCACAATGTTGTGCAACAACTGTGTGTGTCATTAAAAAACAAAAGACTTCCAATCCATGTGTGGAGAGGATGGCTTTGTCATGCACAAAACTGCAATATCTTGGTGGACTACTGGGGTATCCAAATGGAAAACTGGTGTGTAGGAATTATAGAACCACCAACTAAAGTTTGAGGAAAGACATCAATGTGAGATCAACAGAAAAGTTGAAAATTTATATATGGAGGTTACTTCTTTTTCATGTGAACACTCCTCCAACTTGATTTAAGGTAGAAAACTTTCAAAAAGCTAATACATGGATTGAGAGGATTCTTTGTCTGTAGATAACATGCTATTTGGTTCAAGCAGAAGTAGTAATTTAAGCATCCAAGGGGTTTAGTGTCAATGCCTGTATCAAAAGGAGATCACTCTAACTGCCACCTAGGATGCTCAGATAACTTTTAGCTATTAGCTAAATTTTAGTTTGGGAGGGCCAGATTTGAAAGGTATAGTAGTCCTCCTAAGGTATTGTAATTGGATACCATAGTTGAAGAAGAAATATGAATGTTTTTAATATAAATGTCTAAAGATAATCAATTCAAATAAATTTTGACAGGAAATACTGTCCTTAAATTATAACTATCAGGAATTTCTTTTCTTCTAATTCTATGTCTGCAATTTCCATAACATTATAAAAAGTGCAAACAGATTGATACATTTAAGCATGAGAATTGCTGTTACCTGATGTATTAATTCTACCAATGTCAACACATGCAATTTAAGGAGTCATCTCTTTGAGAAATTTGTACCAATCAAAATCAAGTGAGAATAACCAACAGTACAATATTGTAAATATACAAACAAATTCACCAGAATTCACAAAAACATTGTATGCACCAAATAAAACATTCTGACTTGCTATACCACTGAAATAAAAAAGCTGATGGTTGAATTAAGGTACAGAATAAAGTGGATTCACGGAAGTCCATGTTTATAGCATTACCAGGTATACTTGTAACTACCTAGCAGGCAGAGGGGAGTTATCCTGTTAGAGTTGTTTCCCTTTGTCTACATGCTATACAGACAGAGGGCTGGATTTAGTGGTAGCAGAGTAATCCTTCCTAATGTGATCAGATAACATAATTGATAAGAAATTTGCCCTTAGAATTACAGGTGTGAAATCCTACAGATCATCTGTTAACACTACAGAATTTACAGTAGAATTCTGTTGGTCATAATACAGTATGCCTGAAACCCTGAACCACTTCAACTTGTTTGTAAAACCAGATCAAAATTAAACTATGAATCTCTTTACACTTGGTTCCTTGGGTAAACTACCAAGATACTATTGTATTATACTTGATCAAGAATTCAGTTACATGGGCCAACTCCTCATATAGGCATATACTCAAGTCAAGATACATCAAACTGTAACCCCTTTATAATTAATAATTAGGTTTTCAAGATTCTGAATGAAAAAGAAACAAACATCATTATAAATTTTGGAATATGAATCACATCAAATAAGTTACAATTTCATTCTTCTTTGATGTACCTACCAGAAATTTTAAGGATCTGAGACTGAATCCCTTTGTGTTCTCCAAATGGTCCACAAGTCTTCCTGGTGTAGCTAATAAAACAAAGGAAAACAATAATCATCTAGAGATGACACATCTCCCCCCTTCCCCTGATTATGTAAAGACTTCTACTGAAAGTACCCTTTGGTCCAGAATCCCAAACTTTTACACTATTTATGCAAGTACCCTATGGTCCTGCACTTTCAATTTTTATACTACTGATGCCATAATTTGTTTCCATGGTAACACAAAATGTTGAATGTTTAGAAGTCTAAGTATCAAAAGGAATCTCTACATGCTTGAATTGTGGATCAAGTTTGGGTGAAATACCTGAAATGTTTTGAGAGTAATGCAGGCCTGCCAACCATGATGAGACCATCTTAGTAAAGCAGTTGACTTTCTTTCTGTAAGTTTTACCAGTTTTCAGTAAGGTGTAACAAACTATCTGCTATTGGAAAGCTGGAAAACATATTTAAAAGTTGGGTATTCAAAACATGCAGGTATGGAAAACATTATGTTCAATTCAAAAGTTTGTAAAGTACACACAGACCTTATTTACCACCAGTACGGTTGCACAAACTTGAGTTCCAAACCCTATGCAGCTCAATGGCTTATTTCTATATCTCAACTTGACGCAATTCTTGGAATTTTTATCCATTTCCCATGACAATGGCAGTCGTATCTCCCGCAATGAGACATACTCAAATTGGCACATGATGTTAAATAAACAAAAATGTGACCCTTCCTGCTTTTAATTCCTTTTTATTCTTCTGTATTGATTATTAACAGTTTTTAAAAAGCTTATTTTCCCTTTCGTCATTAACATGAATTGCTTGCTGGATGTCATTTAAAAAAAAAATTCAATAATCAACAGTTTGATCATGCAGATGCTTTGCATGAAAAAATATGTGCAGTTTAAAGCATCCGAGATACTCTCTGTCAAAAGCTGTGAGACTAGCTGCATTCAAAAGAATTACAATATACTATAAATTTAACATTTTTCATGGTGTACTAATATTCATGGATTTCTTGGTTGCACATTTCAGGAATTTAAATACCCATGAGAAATGATCCATCTCTAGAGACAAAAGGATTTCCTTCTCAATTCATAAAAAGAAGGAAACAACATGATATTCTTCTCAATTCATGAAGTTAAGGAAACAATAGGACCTCCTTCTCAAGTGAAGGAAACAATAGGACTGCCTCAAATCATGAAGTGAAGGAAACAATCAGAGCTACTTTTTAATTCATTAAGTGAAAGAAAACAATGAGACCTCCTCAATTCATGAAATGAACAAAACAATAGGACCTCCTTCTTTAATTCTTAAAGTGAAAAAACCAATAATTTACGAATTGAAGGACACAATACAACTTTATCAATTTGTGAAGTGACAGAAACAATAGTAACTCTGTCCCAATTCATGAAGTGAAGCACCAACAAAAATTTGCTATTTGCAAGAGTCACTTGTTTTGGACATGTGGACATATTCAGCCCTTCATATTATTAATAAAAATATAATTTCAGAATGGAAATATTTCGATGACAGGAAAACAAGTCTATTTCTATGTACTTAAATGCAAAAGAATAATATCTCAATTATTAATAAGTCCACTGCCATAATACTTGATATGTGTCTTGACACAGACTAGGAAGACGATAGTCTAATTGGAAATCTTTGTGCCATAAAATAGACAGCTTATAAAGTAAATTTTAATGACACTTGTAAAAACCTAATAGAAAGGTAAAGATAAAAAATTATTATTTAATTATGATTCATGCTATTCATTGGTATAAATGATCAATAGAATGGGTTTTTTTTGTTTTTTAATTAAATAGCTTGGCTTTATTAATCAGGCATGTTATCTTGGTTTTAATGCTGTGCCAATGGAGACCTATAAAACAGTATTCTAAGAGTCAGATTCAATAAACTGATTTTCAAAGGAGAAAAATAACTACATACATATATTAAGTAGCCATGACTGTCATTTGTCTTCACTCACATGTCAAGATGTCAGAATCTACAATTATGACATGTAGGATTGAAATATTCTTACATGATAAAATTAATCTGATAAATGTGGATGAATTGAAGAAACTAGGGAAAAATTTAGCATAGGAATGGCATGAATTATACAGAATATTTAATTACTACAGATTATCATTCCTAATTCTAATGGACTTATATAGTAAAGTTATAAAAGTATCTTCTTGAGACAAGGATTTTTTCTTTCTATGTGGAACATTTGTCTTTATTCAAGTAACTGGATTTGATTTTTGGAAGGAACATAATAAGCTGTTCAGCTACTGTTTCATTTAATATTAAAAAAAAAACAACTTTAAATTCTTCATTTTTTTCACTCTTACACAAATATGCACAAATGCTCTCTCTTTCAAGTCACATAAGCACTTATAGAATGACATTATTTTTACATATAGAAAACTATCAGTAAACTGAAAACCCCTAATAAATGAAAACTTAATCTGGTCTCAAGGGTTTTTGGTTTTGTGGGGTTTCACTGCAAATATATTATATACACACACACGTAAGGATAACTAATATTCTAAAATAAATTCTAAAATCTTCTGGGAAATAAAAAGATGGGACTTCTATGCATATGATATGGGACTTCCAAAGTTCCAATCATTTAAGTATAGGACTTTCAAAAGTGAAAAAATTAAAGGAATTCCTGAATACAGTAACATCATGAATACAATCAATGTATTAATACATTATTCCTTACACAGATTAACATGTAATGAAAAGGTTTCTTACAGCACATATCTTGGTTACTTTACTACACAAATCAATCATTTAGAATTTTCCTCAGCCTCTGATATTACCATGTGTCATTAATATGTAAAAAGTGGTATCACCTGAATTAATGTGTTGACCACAAATAAAAAAACAAAGAGAAAGGATCAATGTATATTGTGTATTTTAATTATACTAATTTTAGGAAACCTTGATAATATACAATTTAAAGTGTATCTTCATTAATGTATTAATGGATTACCTTAAATCAGCCTGTTTGTCAGATCTAAAAGGGCTTACTCTTGTAAGTATTGCCCATTAAAAGGAAAGGCCTTATATTACTTACAGCAATTAATTAGTTAATTAATTTACCAATCAATTAAACACTTAACACAATTAAAACCTCTACTAGCTCAGATGACTATTTCTATGCAAGAAATAATTTTTTGTAACATACCAATCAATATTTGGATGGTGAATACAAGAGGCAGTCATAATGTACTAGCAAATGGCTATACAGCTTTATAACAGAGAAAAAATTAAGTCCTCCACATAAATTTATAGTAAAACATGCTGTGTCTTGCAAAACTACACATCCACAGATAAGTCTACCACTTCTGCAGCCTTGAAAGGTGAATGGGTGTCCATTTTTAAGAATATTGCCGCATAACAAAAGGTTCCTATAATATCATATAATTTTCAATACACTAAATCAATCTGATTCTACAAGTAAGATCAATACATTGTTTTGAAATATTACATCTAATGACAGTAGGCTATTTTTTATTTACCAATGACAACATGTGGTTTCTTGGCCAGCATCAATGCTTGGGTCATCATGTCAATACCTCCTACTATCACAGCTGAAAAATAAATTCAGTACAAATTACAAAAAACAAAATTATACATTGTTCAAGCACACTTTAACAAAATTATACATGATTCAAGCACACATTAACAAAGTAGTTTAAACAGTTTTATACTATTATGGTCAACTGCGAACTTGATACTTGTTATGAAAAAGTCATTTATTTTCAAGTCAGTATGGTGCAATATTTTGTGAGGATTCTTTAAGTACTGAGTACATAAAAGCTTCAAGTACGAGCAACAAACTGAACACCTATAAACAACAGATAAGCCAAGGAGGTAATAATCAGTGTCACTAGACTATAATTATCAGATCAAATATTTACCTTTAATTTTGATTTCTTTTCCTTTGCATTACTTAATACTCAGAAGTTAAGCTACCAGGTGAAGTGGGTGACTCAGTTGACTAAAAAATGTATGCTTCACCTTCTTTTGTTAGGAAAGCAAAGAAAAAATTTGCGCATTGATGTTTTAGATGTATAATGTGTGACAGTAGTCGATGATTTTTTAGACTGTCACAGAATAGGGCAAGAAAATAACTTGGTTATGCATTAGAACAATTATATGTAATGGATTTCGCTGATAACTACATCGATATCTACAGTAATTAGAATTTTTATTTTGATCTTGACTGACAGTAAAAGAGTAATAGTATATCTTGACTGACAGTAAAAGAGTAGTAGTATATCTTGACTGACAGTAAAAGAGTAATAGTATATCTTGACTGACAGTAAATGAGTAATAGTATATCTTGACTGACAGTAAAAGAGTAATAGTATATCTTGACTGACAGTAAAAGAGCAATAGTATATCTTGACTGACAGTAAAAGAGTAATAGTATATCTTGACTGACAGTAAAAGAGTTATAGCTGCATCTCAATGTAGACCTGTTTACAGCGAGATACCCATAATTCATGATATGCAGTACCAGAATTAAGCACAGTAAGTAATTTTATTCAACATAAAAACGGGAGAAAATTTTGAAATATATACATTAAGCCTGTCTTTTTTTTCCACGGTGAATTAAATCAGACAATTTTCTGACACTTAACATGGGAAAGTGTGTATGATGTTTTGCAGTGCATGCTGTGAAAAAAATTACCCAAAAAGAATAGTTTATTTTTCTATGTAAAAAAGTTAAACCCACAAAACATTGGTCCCACAAATTCTAAACTGGCCCCTTTAGAAATTATCATGGAACCAATGACCCCACAGCTTTAGAATAAACCGTCATAAATATTTAATATTTAAAGAATTTTATTTGTCCAGTATATGTATAGGGTTTACCACAAAACCCTGCACTGTATAATGCCAGCTAAATGTAATGTTCCAGAAGTGTGATGTAAAAAATGCGAACATTTAGGAATATAAACCATTCCAAATAAATATTTTAAAAATTGTCCTGCGTGATAAAAAGGTCGAAGTGGTAAAATTTCTTTAAAAGATAAACACAATAAACATAAAGGTAAAAGAAAGATGGCAATTCTTTAACAATTGACCAAATAGGCAACCAAACATTGAAAAACAACAATGTCCAATCTACTTCACTATGTTTGTAATTGGTGTTACAATAACTCATTTAACTCTAGCCATAGGAAGAGGTTATAAATGTATACCAGATTTGACACCAATAGATGAGCCTAGGGCCTCAAACTGCTCTGAGATCTGGAAGGCCAGCTCCCTAGTTGGGGTTAATACAAGGGCAAAGAGTCGCTGTGGGTTGTCCAAAAGAGCCTGTAATATTGGGATCGCAAATGCCCCAGTCTTTCCAGAACCTGTCTCAGCAAGTCCTATTATATCTTGACCTAAAACAATAACGAAAAATATATATATACACAGCGGATACTACAGAAACTCAAAAAACGGTACAACTGCATATCCCATCATAAAGGTCTTAATGCATCAGCATATATATATATACACATACATACACATCCTTGTAATGTGTACACTCGCATTTTAGAGGGAGCTACAGTAGGTCAGATGGTAGAACATTGGTTGTTGTTGTTGTTGCTGTTGTAGGGTTTAACGCCATTTTTCAGCACAAGATAGGCCATACATGGCGGCCAGTATAACTGGTGGAGGAAGAACCCTGGAAAACCCCGGGAAGAACCACTGACCCACGAGAAACTACTGGCAAGCTTTCTCACATACCCACATTAGCTGAGCTTAAGACTTGAACCCACGCAGACAGTGGTGAGATGGCAGTGATCTGTAACGGTGTACGCTTTAGACTACTCGGGGCCCCGGTAGAACATTGGACTTGTAAGCCAAGGGTTGTGGGTTTAATACCTGTACAGGGCAGCCAGATTGCTGTCTTGTAGCTTCCTTAGAAAAGACACTTTGCCCACAATTTCTCGGCATGATATAGCCAATAATGTGTTAAAAATATCAACCAACAAAAACAGGATAAAACCTATTTTATAGAAATCTTAATGGTCAATTACCTACTGTAATTACAACAGTTGAATATAGATTTATGTAGTGCCCTGGAATAAAAAAGAACCTGAAGAGCTACTGTTTATCACAGAAAATGCATTCAAATATTTTGTAATCTAGGGTCCCTCTACCAGAAAAATCACTTTATCACTGAAAATTTGCTTCAACATAAAGCTACAATGGCTTCACCTTACAATGACTAGATGCCTACTTACTCCATTTTAATCTTGATATTTTGTCCAAAGTGACAAATCTTGTTTGGGGTCTAGTTATAAAACTGATTTTTTTTTTAAGCAGAAACAGTAGAAACATTGTATATAATCACTTATTTTTGCTAATTTAGTAGCATGTGGTACTTCAAGGTATACAGCAATTTACAATTTTACAACCAGCCATACAAATGAATCAAGTTTAATCCCAAAGATTTCCAAACCTCAAAACCAAATCTTGTATTTTCAGAGAAAATTAGATTAAACAATATAGAGAGATTAACCAATTTATGTGTTGCCCTAAAAAATTAACAAAATGAAATTATTTGCCATCAATGAATATTAGTCACCTATTTTTATGATTGTCATTCACTGTATCAACAATGATACAGAGCAGTTTTTAAGATCTGAGATAATAAGTGGATATTTTCATAAACTATGGTGCCCATGTGTATTCTGTGCATTTTACTACCATTTCACTTCAAGAGCCAGGAAAATACCAGTTGCTGACAACTGCCATCACAAGATATGATCCCCACTCTGGGTTCATGATGTACTCAAATGTTTGGGCAGATTGGCCCATCTCTCTCTTGCAACCAAATAGGGGCAAAATGGGGAGTGGTCTGCAAAAGAGAGTGAATGAGTGTAAAACAGTCACTTTAAAAGAGCTAAACAGCATTAAACACAAAAGATACTCATTAAACATTTATCACAAACAAGATAACATCATGATAATCAAATCTAAAGGAGCTGCAATGACAGGATTATCACAATGGTGGCCACACTGGATGTCATATTGGCATTATTTTCATACAGGACAAACTAGACATACTAGACACCTTAAGAAATCTGGAGTGGTAGCAAGAACAAGATTTCCAAGATGACTGCTGTGACAACCATTATTGGATCTAACGATGGCACTCTGTAATTTGAGACATCAAGGTTTATAATCCAAGAGATGCCGTCAAATTACAGCATGCTGCCTGACCAAGAAACAGATGGCCTGAGACTAATTCTAATTGACCTAGATCTGACGATGAATCAGATACAGGAAATGAACATGAACCTTTAATTTTTCTGAGTCCTTCTGGTGAAATATAGTTGCTGCTGTTTTGAGTTGCAGATATGCTCCCAGGATTTTATCATAAGGGGGGATTTCCTCCCTTGTCACCAAAATAAGGGTGTGTAGAAAAGAAAAAAGGAGGGGGGAAACATATTTCATAGTTCACTATTTACCTAACACTTAAATATCTCTCTCTCTTTCTTCCTGCTCCAATCTGTTAGGGCTCTATCAAACTCTTTAAATGATGTCCCCTCCATCTGTGTAAATGTGTTCATCGTTTCTGATCTTGATTTGTTCCAAAGCTGTGTGTGAATAGTGTTCAGTGCTGAGAACCTCCTCTCACAAACTGCTCTCTGAAGGAGCATATGCATAGTTAGCCATTTTCAACAAGTTTTGAAACTGTCCTTTATGTTTGTTATTTACTATTTTCCACAGCTCAAAGGTATTGTCTCTTGGATATCTCTGCTCCAAAGACAATTCTCTAACAAAGAACTCTTCAAACTTTCTCTTTCTTCACACCTGTTTCCTCACTGCAATTTCAACACAGAAGAGTACTTTGAAAGGCAGTAAAATATGCTGTCCTCATTGCACATACAATTGCACTAGATTTTTTCATACTTTAATGCCAGCATATGATCATGTGACACATTGTACCGTGCATGAACTGACATACTAATATCCTAAAATTCAACAGCCGATTGTTGATGTAAAAGGGTTACTTTTCTCACAACTTTGGCCAATATCACAGAACTACCTAATGTCATACAGTTGGTATCTGACACTGCTGTTGAAATGTCATCTTCAATTTCACGAGAAACTCCACTATTTTCTTCATCCTCCCATTCACTTTTCACATTCTTGCCACCACTGACTTAAGTCCACTTTCCATATTCCCCCTCTCCACTAACTCAACATTGAAAATAATCAGTAATTTTATACCCTGCAATGGTTGATTTCACATTTCAGTTATAAATAATTAGCAAAATTTCCAAGTATCCTTTTGTATTAATGTACATCTGCAGACAATGGAATGGAATAGGTATGGTGATAAAAAATATCCTTCTTTTGAACATATTTTTAGATTCTTACTTGTTCAATATATTATAACTGAAATACAATTTGTATACCTCCATGTAGAGTACATTTTTATATGTATGACTCTGAACTAATTTGCAGGAGTCCTCATGCATCACTGCTTTCCAAGTGCACAAATTTGTACAAATTTTGCATGAATCATTTGATTGTGTGCCCTGGGAGCATTTCTGGTGTTGATGTTACTAAATAATAACTGCATTAGAAACTGAACTGGTTTCTGTTTGATTTTTAGAACGGTCAGTGAAATGAAAACACTATCAGCATAAATTTTAAAATTTGAAACTAAACTAGCCTCTTTTTGATTTTAGAAGGATCAGTGAAATTTAGGCAGCATCAGTATAAATTTTATTTTGGTGATTCTGTAGGTTAGTGAGAAAAAATTTTCATGCCTTGGGACATGTGCATATTCTTCTTTGTATTGGACAGTTTTTATGTGTGAGTGAATGTGTGAGAGAGAGAGAGAGAGAGAGAGAGAGAGAGAGAGAGAGAGAGAGAGAGAGAGAGTTTGTGTGAAATATATATCTGTATTTATATTTATTAATATTCACTGTGTAATCCAATTGTCAGCATTTCTCAACAATTATGTTTAACTCCTAAACCATCGAGTCTGGTGGTGTTACAAGAAATGTGTAAAATCCTGACATTTCAATCCGAATTAGAAAACAACCCCCCCCACCTCCTCCCCACCTTGTATTTTTCCATGCAAATTTTTAACACATTTCAAATAATTTTTTTTCAAGTTTAGCAATTAAGAGATCTTCACTGATTGCAAGAACCATGAACACACTGTAACAGTTCTGATCACTAAACCTGATGATTCTACATGATCATTTTATTTTTCCTTATTCTAACTCATAAAAATCAAAAAGTAAACCCAATCAAAACCCGATATATGAATTAATAATTTGAATTTTATACAAAATTTTGTCTAAATTGAGTTGACACATTAACACCAATATATTTTCACACTCCCACCCTCAAGCGCCAGAGGTCTCACTGGGATTTTAAAACTGAGTTCAGGATCCTATTTTGGTAAATGTAAAAGCCACAGTGTAAAAAGTTGCAGTCCCTTCCCAGAAGCATAATGTGCATAACTGAAGTGATTAAATGTCCTGATGAAATGAACCAGAGGTTGCCAATGAGTTTATTTTTCCAAATTCTTTCCAACACTGACATAGAGCTCTTGTTTGTCTATCAGAGTGAGACTGAATTTTGTGAAACCAATGAAAGATCTTATTCCAAACACTAAGCCAGGTATCACATACCTTCTTACATTTGGCTACTGTTCCGGATGAAGTATCAGTTCTAGCAACTTCAGCACTCTTTTGAATCTCATTACAATCTTTGACAATTGGCCATTTAACCCCAAAATACTTATCCAAATTTGCAAACTGCATTTTGTCTAAATCTCAAAGTGTTTTGATTTCAAGGTCTGATGAACTACTTATTTGGCTACACTCAGAAACGAACACCACTCAGCAACAAGTCCTAGTCTTTGAACTTGCCACCCAGCTATTGCATCATGCTTTTCTGATGTACTCTTAAAATGACAACATGCACATCTGGGAGTCTTTCAGCCACTGAATTCAGTCACTGTAAATATCAGCACAGCTAAAATGATCAATTGATCAACATATTTTCACACTCAGCAGGTGGTTGAAGCTGGGCTGGCAAGAATTTGAATTTGCTGCCCAAGTATTGCATGTGTACGGAGGACTCCTGTATAAGTGATTTTCTGTATTCCAGATAAAAAATTTGCATCCAAATATGCATGTTTAAATGTTTCTGAGAACTCTGAAGGGCGCTGCCCATCCAACATGAGGGAGGTTTTGCCCCTGCCATCCTCCACCCCATCCATTTCTAACTTTTCCTATGCTTTCTTTCTTAGTGAGATGCTTTGTGCCAAACCATTTCACTGACAAATACAGAAATTTTTGTTCTATATTATCTTCAGTTGCTAGTAAAATGTGTGATATGTCTCCTTTTAGAATTACTTCTGCAGGTCAGCCAATCATAAGAAGATTACTGTGTCACATATTTGTTCTTGGTGATGCTGATTGTTTAGGAATCTTTCATGGTCCAAAAATACAAACTTGGCAGTGTGTAAAAATCAGAGGTCAGTTATAAACATGTAAAACAATCCACTAAACATGTAGCTCTTATGTTTCAAAATGATAATAACAATAATAACTTACTGAAAAGTGTCGTAATTCTTATTATTCCCAAACTCCAGGATCGCATTTTAGGTAATGGCAGCAAATGGCAAAAAAAAATCCAATAAAATTAATATTTTATTAGTTTATATTTTTGTCCACTCACGAAGAAATACAGTTAGTAAAATATGTTAAATTATAACCCTGAGATGAGGGTGGGTTAGAGTTAACACAATGACTAGATCTGTAAGAACAGAAGAGAGGATTATTTGAATAGATTGTCAATAAAGAATGAATATTATGGAAGAGTGCACACAATTTCTGATTACCTTCAAAGGCTAGTGGGATTGCTTCCTTCTGGATCTTTGTAGGTTCTTTCCATTTTAGTAATTCACATGCTTCACATAAAACATCAGCTACACCCTGCAAGAAAGTTTCAGATAACTGAAATGTGGTTATTATTACCAATTTGAATAAAATTAAATTAAACAGCAAAATATCAACTATCGGAGTGCTATTCATTTAGTCTTTAAAGCCATACACTTCAAATGAACATCTCCCTCCAATGCTAAACCCTCACTTTTGCTATCTAAATATTTTATTTTTTTAGGAAAATGAATTCTGTGCAGAAGCTACTCCCCCATCACTTAGGAGATGCTTCTAAAAGATCCACCTCCCCACTTCAATAAATCATAGACTGGTTGTAATGTTGTATCCTCAAAAATTGCTGAATTTGTAAAGCCTATAACCAGTCTACCATGTAGTCTTAAGTCAAAAGTTGAAGTTTCTGAATTAAAATTCATCTCAATTATTCAATCGGAAAATTTAAAAGGGGTGCTTCTGTTCTGAATAAAAAAACTACTTTTTAAAGAATGGCAAATAGGTTTGGTAGGAGGTGTTAAATGAATAATTGTGTGCATCAAGTCATTCTTGAAGCAGATTTTAAAAAGGCTGAGTTGCTACCCTTATCTTTTTTTAGAGCAAACTTAGGAAGACATTCCATTTTCACAGTATGGTATTATCAATTTTCTTACACAAAGCAGGCAACATGAAATTTTAACAATTCTATTTTCTTGTCAAATTATGTTTAATGCCAGCAGTGGATCCTTGCCATTCATGTCCAAAATTTGATGAAAATATGCAAAACATGGCATGGCATAAAAGAGTGCTCAGTAAGTGCATCCAGGATATTCAGAAGACCCTCTACAATGCTGTAGGACTCTCCATCTTGTGGACCCTTTGATATCTAAAACTGATTCTTTTAACTTTTCACCAACAAATTATATCACAAAAGACCAAGTCAGTAAGACATATAATTACATGAGCAGAAATAAAGAATGCTTATATTAACAACAAAATAAAGCCATGTCATAAAGTTAGGATTTAAATGGAGCAGAAGATACCAATGATTATTGTTGATTACATACTACAAAAAGTTTTGTTCATTTGCATAATGTGACAATGAGACACATGAGCTATTAGCTATTAAGTTCTTAAAAAACCCATTATAGTTAAGTTGCTTATTCTCAACAATATTGAAATGATCTCCCTTAAAGTACTAAAACACTGCTCTGAGTAGCTACAGTACAGTACGGAAAACTATTAATAATACCCACTCCATTTCTTCCAATCAACACTACAGATGATTATTGTTTAACCTGGAATGGGAAGTATTAGTGTAAACCTTTACAACCAATTGTAACCAAAAGTAGCCTATTCATTGTGTGATGTATTAGAAGTATATAGTCTATTCACTGTGCAAAATACCAGCTGTGTATAGCCTATTGTACTCATTGTGTGACATACCAGAAGTGTACAGCCTTATAATCGATCCAAGTAAGCAAGACAGGAAGCAATTGAGAAACTTTACATAAATGTGTCCATTATATTATCAGAAAAATGCTTAAATCACAAATGGGGAAAAGGTTTGGAATGTCTCCATTAAGAATAGTCAGGAAAGGTTATATGTATCAAAAGTATAAGAGAATTTTAATATAATTGGTAAGGAATCAGGTTCTGAACTGTGCTTGTTAGTCCCCTGTGTTGACTGGGATACATAAAGTGGGTGTTATCGAAAGAACTCGTTTCGTACTGACAGGAACAGGTGCCAGTATTGGCAGCTCAGCTGACTGAGTGTCAGTCATAATCAAAGGGTCAAAGATTCAAAACCCATCCAGGTCAGCTGCCCCTTGGGAAAGGCATTTAGCTTCCATTTTTTCCTCAAAAAATAGCCAAAAGTGTGTTAAAAGTGACATTAATTAACAGATGTACCAACCAAGCAACCAAGTTGCTGTTTTAAATACAACCTAGCCCCTCCTGCAGTGTACCCACTGCAAATTGTGGATAGCCCACTCAATACTGTGGATGTTGGGAGAAGGGGCAAGGGATTAAGTGTCCACAATGAACAGATGATGCCCACTAAATATGGTGGATGTCCACTAAGTTTGGTGGATAGCCATCCAATCTAGTGGAGACCCATCTCAGATTTTATTGCAGTAGTAGTGGGTTTCGTAGCAACCCTTAGATAACGAAACAGCCCAGTTGCCTCTCCCCATGTCTAGCAGGGAAGGCATAACTTTTAATTTTTAGAGGTCCCTCTGTAACTTGCACCCTTGCTTATAGTGAGGTCTGTGTTTCTGAGCCCTGTTGTGCATAAGTCATTGCGGGATATATAATAGGCAAGGTTGGCAATTGAGTTTCGGGGGGTGGTGGTGCCATATAAATATTCATCAATTTATTGCTATAATTTATAATTATAATAATTTTGTATCTTTCAAAAGCAGTAGGGCAATTTCATCTGCTGGTAGAATCACATGTATATTGTTGGGCAATCAAACAAATGCCAATATTTTGATCAAAGGTTAATCCAATTCCTCTTCCTCTATTATAAATGTCAAAGATGATCTCAAAAC
This sequence comes from Megalonaias nervosa, assembly GCA_016617855.1. Classification (NCBI taxonomy): domain Eukaryota; kingdom Metazoa; phylum Mollusca; class Bivalvia; order Unionida; family Unionidae; genus Megalonaias; species Megalonaias nervosa. Next base: position 2,370 of record JAECUM010012722.1, on the reverse strand, counting down.
AACCCAACCTAACTTCAGTTATGCCTACCTCAGCATGACATCAGTGACATGTTAACTCTGGCCAGTTCATATTGATTCTGCATGGGTGATACCATTGGCCAATAAGGTGTAAAAAACAGTCTAACAAATGCTGATCACTGGGCATATACTCAATTTTTTGTGGACAGTATCAGCTCAGAAGGAAATTATACCAGAGGCAAATCAAAGATAATTAAGACTGATGCTCAGTCCCAAATCAAGACAAACAAGTTGGAATTTTCATGCATTCGAGATGGTTCAAATTTAAATTCCAAGCATAAGAATTGGAGGGTACGCATCTGAGAACCATGTCAATACAATTCAGGGCCTCCCTTTGAAATACTTTTCTTTCAGCCATAAAATTCATCAAATTTAAAAATTTGAAGCCACTTTTCAGCCTAAGGAGCCATTTTATGCCATGATGCTGGGACTTAAATAAATGCGTAATATTATATTGACCCTATTTTTAATCTATATAAACATGACAATAAAACAGTTTTTACATGTTTATATTACATTTCAAAGCACAAGAATAATTTATAATAAATGTAACAATACCATTATATACACGTGAAGTTCAATGTATAGCATATGCAAAGAAAGAATGAATAAGAATGTTTCTTTATAACTGATAATACAAAATACTGCTTAGTGTTTATGAACGTCACTGACACTTCATTAATATCCACCACATTTTTTTCCCAGGCCATTTCTTAAAATGCCTTCCTGAAATCAAAATTCTCAAAACTGGGCCCATCAATAGAAATTCTCATTAAATTTTTCCAAGTAGATACACCCTTAGAATTTCATAAGTTTGTTTTGATGACGGATTCTGGCGACTGAACCCCCTCAGCAGTAGAAATAACGGCAAAGAGTAACCTGGTAGCTGCCTCAGATGCAGCTGGATATAAATCTTTGTTTTTCAGAGCTAGATTAGCCATATTCTTGGTGCTTGATACAGACTTGTTTTATCCATTTAATTTTTCATTGATATAAGTGACTCGGGCCCTTTACAGTTGATGACTGGCATCCTTGTAGTAGCATCCTGTGTTACTAAGTTAAGACCACAAAAACGTATAATCTAAGTAAATAATCCCAAAAACACTAAGCAGTCCCAAGTGCATCTCACACTCTCAGTTTGCAATATACATAAATTAACAACACATGCAAATGACACCGAATTCTTTTGCCAACCAGTTCAATAATAGAGTATATCCCCCAGTCATTCCTTATTTTCTACTAATCACAATAAATTGCTTCTCAAAACTGGCTGACAGCTTGCAGCTAGCTGTAATCATGTTTGAATAACGTCTTATCATCTACCAACATGATCCACTGACTGCAGCAGATAGTGAAAACAGGTGTTATGTGACCTGGCTTATGGTCAATCCGTAACCAAGTCGTTTCGTACCCAGTAAAAATTGGTCGTTCGTACCCAAGGTGATGGTTGTTTGCCACAAAAATTGCATGAGTAAAGCATATCCAGGCAAAAAATTGACCAAGCACTGATCAACAGTTGTAGTGTTTCCACTGAATAATAGCATCTATATAAGTGCGGGAATAATCTAAATGTACTTTAGTCTGGTTTACAAAACAAACTATAAAACACTAAAAGAATACCAACAAAATTTTAGATCCTGGTAGCCAGCCTAATTTTAGTTTGTTTTTTTTCTGTTTTAGAACAGTGTAAGCGATTGTTGTTGTTACAGGGATTCAATGAAGGTTGGAATTTATCTCTTCTTTTGATGCGGTCATTCATATCAGTGTTGAAATGCATATTTTGCCAAGACATCGCAGTTGCTGGTCGTGTTCAGCAGGTGGTCGCTCACAACAGAGTGTTTACATAATACAATTGATCCATGCATTACGATTGTGGTCGGAAATGACAGTGGTTGCTCATAGCAGAGGTCGTTCATAACAGGCTTTACTGTATAAATGTTTAGCCACTCAAAGCAACTAGAAATTCGGCGATCTTTTAATAATGGGCTGAAAGCAGATAAAACAGTGTTGCTTAATTAAGTTTGTCATCTCCAATGACCAATACTGGTGTTAATTTCAACTTTTGTCACTGTTACTCCCTGGTACTCAAACTGTAGACTGTGGTGTATACTATCCAGACCAGCAAGCCATTTTTCTGTAGAGTGCCGGCTGCAAAAACATACTTGTGCAAAAGTTCTGGACAATTTCACCGATCACAATAAGATAACAAGTTAGTGACATAACTGAAATTCTCATTTGAAATAACTGAAATTGGCAAGTGAAAATTTATTTTCATTGCTTGGCATAATATGTTTTATTTTCATTATCCTCCTAAATATAATGCACATGAATACTCTCACAGATGACCGGCGG